>MINK01176673.1:0-18002 GCA_001735545.1 Phormia regina | reverse complement strand
AGATTTATAAATTGAATATAAACATATAGATATAGAAATTACATAAGATTTATTTTGTTAATACTAAGTTGTTTTGGAATTTATTTAAGTAGAATTTTTTACACCTTCCTCACACACCCTTTATATACACCGTTCGATGATAATCGTGAGTCGATTCAACCTGTCGGTCCGTCTGTCCGGCTGGCTGGCTGGACGACGGCTGACTGCCTAATGTAAAGCTTGCGCGCAATTTTTTTGAGATAATTTATGAAATTTGCGTTAACATTCATGAAGATTGGTCCATAATATACCACTTAACTTAACACTCGACACGAATACTATTATTAAATGTGAGGTATATATGACAGTGAAAACATTTCATGCAGATAGGTCAATAATGGAATAGTTCGCATATACAAACCGTATTTTAAATCGCCTAATTCACAAAAGTTTTTTTTGCATCTTTTACTAAAAAGATTAATCAGTGATCTTTACAATTTTCAGAAGAGTGATTCCATGCCAAAGCGATAGTTATCGGATATCTTTGAAGGACTCATTCAGTATTGGCATTGCAAATATTTCAAAATCACAATGTTAAAAGTTCATGTCTCTTGTCCGGTCAAAAAAAATATAGGTTTAAAAGCCCCTAAAAGCTGAAAATCTGCAACACGTGTTTATGTAAAGTTTCAAGGTCAAAGTTAACTATTCAAATAATCATTACAATCTCAAAAACCGGAACTTTTTTAAAATTCTGGAAAAATATAGTGTTTTGATGTTACACGTAAAATTTGTATATATGGAGTCTAATTCAGATTAGAAGTTTATGGACCAAAAGAAAATCTAATTACTTGTAACCAGAGGAAACCACAACTATTGCAACTGTATGTTTTTTCCTGGTTATTGAAGAAGCCCTTGACATATTTATTCCGTTTCAGGACGAATAAATAACTTTTTGGGCAATCAATTTGTATGCATATTTTCCTAATGGCACCCCTTTGTAGCATATTTTGACATTTTAAGGAACCATTTCTTTATAATTCATGAATATTTTTAAAAATTTGATTTTTCATAAAATTAAGAGAAAAAACCAAAGAAAAATAAAATTGAACTGAATTGTATACAAGATTAAAGGTTATAATTGCATTAAATATTGTAGATAACAATATTTTTTAAGTAAGTGGTATAAACAAAAAAGATTTACAAAAGAAGCATTTTTTTATGTAAGTATGTCTTAACATATAAATATGACATTCCTTTACTAAATTTTAAAATGACATTTATACGTCGTTTGAAAAATCGTACGCAGATGATCTAAATGATTATAGATTTTATCAAAACAGTTACTTTCGAATATGTTATTGTTTAGGACATTTTGGCGGTCAGGAATTCGCATATGATAAGTATGTTAATTTTGAACTAACAATAGCGTGGGTCTAAAAATATACACAGAAAAAGGTACAAACCGTTTAGATTAAGTTTTTAATTGATTTTTGTCTCCCAATCATAAAGTGTATAATATTAAATAACGCCTAATGGCTCAAGAAATTTAGTTAAATTTATTTTATTCTATTTTTATACACAAAATCTTACTTACAAAATATATTTTTACGAAAAATACATCATTTATGCATTTTATGGTCCAAGTTAGTCATAAACTACAAGGAACAATCAACAAACAGATTTTTAAAGAATATTTCTTAAAAATATGCTAAAAGATAACGTGTTTTTGCCATTTTATAGATTAAATTCACAAAAATTATCCCTTTGGTTAGAGTCTGGTCCAGCCTTTGTAATAATACGAACAAAGAAATTAAACAAATGTAAAATCATCTATATTTTTCTAAATAAAAAAAGTAGTCTCTCAAAAAAATTCAATTAAAAACTGCTCAAGATTTCTATCTGCTTACCAAGAAGTGAGTATATTGATTACTAAAACAATAAAAAGCAAAACAAAAAATTATTATCCAATTAATAAATTAATTAATTAAATAAATCAAGCAAATGAATGAATGAATTAAAAATTTTGTAAAGGAATAAATCATATTAATTTTTGTTCTTGAAATATATTTATTACATCTTGATAAAATTCGTTCGAAGCTAAGGTAAAGTAAAATTCCCTGTATTTTTCGCATGTGTAAAAATAATCAATTCTCTTTTGAGCTTAAGAGAGAAAAGTGCCCCCGTGCCGATGTCGACAGAGGCAGGGGCTGATAGCGTAGGTCGTCTTGTGTGTATTTGTCTGATGATTGCCCTCACTAGTTCTATTGAATGTAAAAAACAAGTTTGGTCTTTGATAACATATTCCAAAAGGTATTAACTGCAAATTTTTCATGTTGGGTTTACGCTTAGAAAAGATAAACAGGACTTTGATGAATTCAAATGTCCATTAAGTAATCATTCAGCAAATAGAAGTTGTTACATTCAGGGGAAAGCGGGCCTTAATAAACATTGGTACATGTGAATTTTTTAATGAAATAATAAACAGTAACCCAATAAACCATAGAACGGATATGATAGCGAAACTATATTTTCTTACGTGCCGATTATAATAATCATATAGTATTGCCTGAAAACGATATTATTGTGAATCTAAATTTCCAAATTTTGCTTCTAATAAAATAAAAACATAACATTTGGAAAAAAACTCAATAAAAATATTAAAATTAAATTTTCAATTACATCAAACAAATGAAAATAGATAGACGATTAATTAACATAATTTCAATGGTGTAGCCAAATTTTTGAGGTACGGTAAATGCTAAAATATTAGCTTTAAGGAGAACCATGTCTTTTACAAATAATTCTTACAGATTATACGTTTTAGCATAATATCATATAGTATTGCTGAAAAAGATATTATTGTGATATCTAAATTTCCAAAATTTTGCTTCTCATAATATAAAAAAATAAACATAAGGAAAAACTTCAAAATAAAAATATTGAAATTGAAAAATGTTCAACAACATAAACAAAATATAAATAAATGAAAATAGATAGACGATTAATTAACATATTTGAATGGTGTAACGAAACTTTTAGGATAAAACATGCACACTTTAGTCCGTAAAATCTATCATTTTAGATTCGAAAACGATTATCACTAGTGATAATTTTAATATTTAGTAATTCAAAATTAATTTTGATTGATCAGAGGACAAATTTTAGCATTTAATACGGATTCTCATTCATTCATATAACATCGTATTCCATGCAATTTAAAATACAAACTGATTCTTATGTTTGAATAGTATTTTTCTTTGTTTAAAAATCTTAAGAAAGAAAAAAGTTTACTTCCGTGTTAAATTTAAATTATTTATTTTATTCTGCATGACCATTAATCTCACATTCTATCAAAGTAAACTGTTGGCATTTAAAAAGAAATAAACATATTTTTTAATTTTTTGAAATTTTTTTATTTTATAAAAATTATTAAAAAAAAAGACAGAACTTTAAAATTAATATTAAATTATATTATTGTGCCGAAATACTCATACATATGAATGCATAAACATCGATACAAATATTAAGTGGATTACAGTTAATTCAATTAATACCCTAAAAACAGAATTAAATTTTGCCGAAAATACTCGTAATATACAGCGATATCAATGAACGTTTTATGTTGTTGTTTTCTTTTTTTTCTGCAAAAAATTGAGATTCCAAAAAAAGTTGTCTAAAGAAAGGAAAAGCTTAAGGCAGACATACTGTGAGATTAATGAAGATATTCACATATGCTTATTTATATTCAAATATTTTGAAGCTCACATGTACTAAAGGCAAACCAGGTTAAAGTTTTTACAGTATTTACTTTCATTATTTTATTTTATTTCATTTTTTTAATGGAGAAAAGTTAAGTTGTTAATGTGCAAATTTTTTGTTAATCTTTTTTGGAAAACGACATTTCATCAGGTTAATATATTTAATGTAAAAAAGAATCATCAACAAATCATTCTAAGGTTTTACAATATATTTTTAGTAAAAAGTATAAATATTTTCTGAAGCCCTTTTTTATTTTTCACTTCACAAAAGCTTTAAAACTAAATTTCGTATTAAATTAAACATTTACCAAGTTTTTTTTTTAAAGAAAAGACATTTTATTATTATTTTGTTTTTTTCTAATACTATTTTTATTAAATAAAATTTGTAAAAACTATTTCGTGTACAGTCTTTTTCATATGTATTCTATGTTTGTTTGTGGTTGTATGAACGAACACAAAGAGAATTTAAGTCGGCGACTTGACAAACAATTTTTTTTTGTGGCTGTTGTTACTGATATTTTTGTTGTTATTGTTACTGTTATTATTTTTATTGTTCTTATTATAGTCGTCAGTCAGACAATGAATAATGAATATAAATTAAAATGTTGATGGAACTGGTATGACAGGCTGGAAAAGATGAAGTCTGGCATCAGCATGTCCTAACTTATTGGTTGCGTTACAATAGTAGTCACCGAAATCCAATTCATTGATGCTGGCAACACGTAACACGGAAGTTGTTGTCTCATGCGAGGAAGCTGTATTGGAAATCTCATAACGAGAATCGGATTGTAATTTAGAGCCGTTACGATACCAAAATACTGCTGGTGCTGGATAGGCTTGAACAATGCATTCCATTTCGGCAGCATGATTTAGAGATTGAGCAATTTTTGGTCTTTGTACAGCAATTTGAGGACGAAATTCTACTTCCACACGTATGAGACGACGATCAGGTTGGCCTACACCATTGTTAGCTATACAATAATAACCACCACGATCTAAGCGATGAGCTTCCTTAATGCGCAATGTGGGACCAGCCAAGACATGACCTCCAGCAGGCATAATAGCTTTATCTTCTCGTTCCCAAGAAAACGTAGGTGCTGGAAAACCATCCGCATGACAAGTGATTTCAAGATTTTGTCCTTCAGTCACTACCATCGATTTGGGGGTGTGTTCTTCCGATATGATGGCCGGATGTTTGATAGACAAATTTAACTTCTTGGTAATCTTATCGGTGGCCGTAAGAATAACTTGACACTCGTATGTACCCATATCGTCGGCTTCAATTTTTGTTATCTTAAATGTATATGTGGCTGTGTCTGTCTTATCATCCTTGGTTTCTACAATTGTGTAACGTGGATCACTTAAACTCAAAATACTGCGCATGGACAGAACCACAGAACCGGCACCTGATTCACTATCACGTTTGGCCCAACTAACTGACATGCGACCCACATTTTGCACTGTACAATTAAACTCCACATCTTCACCCACAGCGGCCACCAAATCTTTGGTTATATCACTAATTACTGGTGTGGCAGGGGCAGCAGCTCCTTCTGCTATTGTATTATAAGTCAGCGCCAAACTCCCTAAGAGTAATAGATAATAAATATTTAAAGATTCCATTGCACTTGCACTTGAAGAACAACACCCTGCTCGTTTTTAAGTAAAATATCGTTGCACTTATTGTTGCGTTTAAAAGTTGTCTTTAACGCTTACCAAACACTACTGATCACTGACAATGGACACGCTAAAGTCAAAAATTTGTTTTGTTTATCTCTTCACACAGATTTGCTTTGTTAGGTCGGTCGTTGATTCTTTTGAATTATGGATTTCTTTTAGATATTCTCTCTAACTCTCATACTCTCTTCCTTTGACAATGTATTTAATGTGTAAAGAAATCTCTTATAAAATTCTTATCAATTATTTAAGAATAACAAACAGAATCACTTTCACTGCAGCTTAGTTCTTCAATAAAATTGAAGCGTTCGTTAATCTTCTCAGTATTATTTTCGTGGTGCTGGTGGACTTAAAGATGATAATATTCCAAAATGCACACACATGCAAATAAATTTCAATTTTTCAGATACTGATGACGATGTTGTTTGATGGCTGTATTAGAGTTTTGTTTACATATTCAAGGCTGTTATCGGTACTAAATTATTTTAATTAAATTGTTGTTGCCGTTTTCAATGTTGACTTCCTATTTATTCTTTTGCTGCTCCCACACTCACTTTATTATTGTATTCTTTCTTATATTGCTTTTCTTAATTTAAACTTTATCAGTTACTTAAAATATTTAAATTTATTTATTTTTTTCTTGCTTTTCAGCAAATGTTGCACGTTCATCACTCGACCCTCAAATGAAATGAAAATGCACTTTCTTTTGTCGTAGTTTATATGTATGAGATTTTTTAAGTCAACTTTGTACCCCAACAACAACAAGAAATACTGCAACATATACATAGACATGTATATATGACCTTTGCAAAGTGTTTCTAACTTTAATAGCTGCAGAACAACAACAAAACAATTATAAGTAGAAATAGAAAAAACAGCCATTTAAAAATTCGTGGAACACGCACTCAAACACAAAAGAATTCGTACTTGTAGGTAGGAAATAGTTCTCACACTTTGAATGTGATTTTCTTTTAAAAATATTTCTTGCCATTTTGATTTATGACTTGTTGTATGTAAGTATGTATCTATGTGTTGTTGCATGTATAAAGTGTTGTTGTGTTGTTGTTCGTATATATGTATGTATGCATACATATGTACCTAGTTAGTGGTGTAATGAAGGTAGGTAGTAGAGTGACATTATTGTTTGCTGAGGTCTTTCAAAGGGAAATTCCATGGTTGACTAACCAATATGGTTTGCATGCTGTTTGATCGATAAAAAACCCCACGAGGAAAATTTGAGATACATAAATAAGTTATTAATATAAATCTTAATTTTTCAATAAATGTTTACCAAAGATATTAATGTAATTATTAACATTTTCGTTAAGGAGGGCGATCGAATAAATATTAAGATATATAAAACGAGAGAAGAAGGTGTAGTCGTTAAAGCCCGACCATATGATACCCTACACCATTGCATATGTGCACCAAAATTCGGGAAGGAGTCAATTATGGACCTATATTTGTATTAAGTGGAAAATAAACGAGAGAAGATGGTATAGTCAGTCAAGCCCAATCATATGATACCCTACACCATTACCTATGTTTACCAAAATTCGGGATTATAGATCACATTTAATTTTTACTCTACTTTTGAACTTGTAGACCTTTTCTGATAACCCTTCCATTTGAGATTTGATAGTTGTTTCAGCCACTTTTTTGAAACAGTCTGCACATCACATTTTAAAATCTTCGATATTTTGGAACACCTTTTTTGTCGTTTTAAATTCTCTTTTCACAAAAGTCCAATATCTGTGCACTGGTCATTTGGAGACTTAACCTGTCTTGGTACAAAATCTATGTAATTGTTTTGGCACCACTCTAGAGCGTTATTAAGTAGTAACATATTGACAAATCGGACCAAAAATATGCGGACATATTGTGCTCTCTTATGAAAGAAAGAAGAGTTTTTTGCAAACAAACACTGTAATCAATAACTTGCTTGTTTTGCAGCAACTGCATAAATCTTGCCAAACAAGGAATTTAGGAAATTTTGACTGCTTTTCGGTCATAAACTTATCTTAACATATTCTCAAGTATCATCATAATAAAAATTTTGACCAGAAAACTGCAAAAATCTGTCAGTACATAGGTTTTGTTGTGTATTTTACAACATGAGAATTTTTGTATTAAATTTGAATTTAATTTCCATGCCCTATACTCTAAATTTCTTTGCATCAGTTTGGACAGTATATGGAACAGTTTGGACAGTATATGTTTTCAACTCCGCATTTGCATTAACTTTTGGCACCAAATATCCTGAGTACTGAGCTAACAGGGGTGCTTTTCCACCAGATGAATGCCATGAATTTTCTTGGCCTTCAAAATATCATGTGGTCCTTTTTCCGACCCGAACTATGTTTACTAACAATGGCCAAAATTCTCCTGATACTATTAAATAACATTGGAAACAGTTTGACCTAAGACATTTAGTTTTTTGACCAATTATTTGTAGGACCAATTTAAATTTTTTGAAATTATTTAATAATTAACAGCACGTAAATTTTTTTCGCCATCCATTTTTTTTTTTTTTTGCCATCCATTTTAATTACTAACATATTTTTCAAAGTTATGAGGCAAAACCTGTGTTAAGATTTTTTCGATCGCACTCCTTATATTAGAGCATGAGCACTCCTTATATTAGAGCATGAGGGGTCCATAGTAACATTGTAATGTTATTTTTTTTTTTTTTTTCGAAATAAAAGATCGAAGCCGATCGAAAATCCAAATACTAAACATCATAGTTGGATGTTTTGTGTCTATTATCCAGTGAGTATTTTCCCTGAAATAGAAGTCTTATTGGAATTAGATTTTTTGACATCAATGTGGAAAATCATCGTATTTTACTGATTTAGCTGACACATTTTGTTGTGAGAGGTTTAATTTCATCCAACAAAATAAAATCGTAAAAATTTTGGACCATGTCTTTCGTTCTAAATCTTTGTTTGTATAAATGCATACCTGAGTATATTTTAAATTAATTACATATTTTAGAAATACATAGCCGACTCACTCCCTGTAAGACAAAAATACTGTTTTTGTTTTTAAAAGAAAAATATTTCTGTTCTACTGATGACTATTAAAAAGCTAGTATTTTAATAATTTTGTTATTTCCTCTCAAAGGAACGCATACCAAATTTGCTATCATCAGCGTTACCGTTAACAATTTTCAAAAAATATCCAAAAAGCGAGGATTTCAAATAAAAAGTCGTCAAAAAAGGGGATATTTTGGAAAAAAGGGCAAAATGCTTTGAAACATAAAAAACTCTTTAAAATTTGTTTATTTGATAATAAAAAAAATATTTTAAGAAAAGCTACAAAATTGAGTTGTATTAATAGCAAAAAAAACAATTGTTTTCAGCAATTTGTATTATTGCGAAAATATAGATTAATTCACAAAAATAGTTAACATATAAAGGGGCAAATGGCGACTAAAGTCGCAAAACGGTAACACTGGCAATCATTTTGAAAATATTTAGAAGCCACATCTACATATAAAACTTATTCAAGATGGTAAGTACCACGAAATACACGCGCGGATCTAGCTAAAGCTTTTGGGGGAGGAAAATAGAATGATTTTAACAACTATTTCCTTTAATTTAATGATTTAGTATACATTCTTTATTGAGAATTTTCATTATTGAGAGGGAAATTTCCTTTTTTCCCTCCCCGTAGATGCGCTCCTGATGAAATATGATATTTTTTGACAAGATTAACATGCATCATGTTTTCAGTTTAATTTATATCTTAGCAATAAAACAGAAATATATCGATAAACGTTATAATATATGTCGATATTAATTTCACGCTGCCACAAAATAACACTTGAACTTTTAGAGTATATTAAGAATTAAATGAATTTATACTTGAATACGTACATAAGGTGCGGCTCAAAGCAAAAAGTACAAGAGGTATTTGATGGTACTGCTAGCTAAAGTACTTATTATTAAGAGGTATTTGATCTTTTTATAGAAAAAAAAAAACTTTGTGAACTTTCCATGAGTCAAAATTATAAGGTCCGTTCATATATTTTTAACTAAAGTCATATTTTTTGCAATTAACTTGACTATCTTAAGTACAGGTCTCAATTTTGAAGATAATTCTATGAAATTTAGTACGTGGAAGTTTTGTGCAAAAAGGACGAAGCCTATTGAAATTGGTTCTGATCGGTCCAATTAAAAAATGAAAAAAACCTCCGTAAGATATCTGACACTATATAGACTCGGTGACATTATTAAATATATCAATGCTTATGGCTGGATCTAATTATTTTATGTTCTTTTTTTTCTTCATATCTTACATAAGGCGTGTTGGGTAATGAATATGGGAAAATTGGTTCTTATACAAAAAAGTTATAATGCAAAAACTAGATACACCGTATGTTCGTTGTAGCTTAATTTTATTCCTAAACAATGAAGATTTGTGCAAATAATTCAGGAAGAAAAAAATTGTAGAAAGACCCTTCAAACCATTCATAAAAATTAGAATTTATCTTCAATTCCCTATCAGAAATTAAAATATACGGGTCTAGACATTTCTCCTAAAAAGTAGTTTAAAGTTTTGTTTTAAAATGGGTTTAAAAAAATAGTAATTGTTAGCCATTTATAAAAAAAATATTTTAAAAAATTTTCGCAAAAGTTTTGATACATAAGAATTCTCTTATTATCCAAAAACTTCATCTAAGAAGTAAAATTAACCCAGCAAAAAAACATTCTGTCACGGCTTGAGTAATGGGAATGGAACTACCCTTATTTAAAGTGCTTCTGATTAATGCAACAGTCATTTATATTTGCTATCTTTATATTCATATATATAAATAGTACACAATAGAGAAATATACATAGACCTAATAGTATAAGTTTGGATCAGTTAGGTCTAGAGGTAAAATCTCTGTTAACCGAAGGTTCCCGACTCGTGTCAAACCCCATGGCAGATGTATATTAGCGTTTTTTTCTAACAAAACATTAGTAAAAAATATATTTTATGCTCAAAAAGATACTTTTGTAACTTTTGAAAATAAAGTTGCGGGATGGAGTATCGAATGCAAACGCAAATAGATATATAAATAATTCATATAAACCACAATTGAATGAAGTAATGTATTTTATCTGAGTACATGTGAATAATATAGTCAATTTTCAACAACTTATTACTATATTAAATTACCGAATGATAAACTATTTTCGATTAAAAATATTAAAAACTCACAATCTTCTTAATTACAAAAAATAACATTAGTAGGGAATTGAACGTGAATTAAAAAATTTAAAATTAATTTTTATTCGACTTATACCGGGCTTCTTTGAGGGGTCCTTTCTACATCCAAATCTCACAAGAAGTCCTATCCGCTTCTTTCCAGGATACTCTAAATGTAACAATGAGTATTATATTGCTACCATATTCACTATTGTACAATAGACACGTCACGAAAAATTCATCCAAGATTATTTGTGTCAACATCTAATTTATTGAACATTTAAAAACTTCGTCGAGTGTTAAATTAAAAGTTACTCCGTATTCAAACAAAAAATTACTAAAATTAGCCAAAATTTAAAAAAAAAAAAAATCATAATATAAATGGAGATTAAAAAGTTAAGTGAGAAATAAATTCTTACTTACAATTTCATTGTATTAATTTGGCTTACAAACAAACTTATAATGTAATACCAAAATTTAAAAAATAATTCCTTTGGTAAGATTAATTTCATTTCAAATGCGTTAGAATAGAAGTTTAATATCTTAAAAAAATATTTCCTTCTTTCTAACCCAATTTGCAGTACAATATAAGATATCCTTAGATGTGTCTAAATAGCACAACTTCTTATAATCATTCCCCTCTAAAGATTTTGAACACAAATACACTTAAATTAATTCTAACAAAACACACAAACAACAATATCCTTTAAAATCCTGAAATAAAAACAATTTAATAATTTTATTTGTGTATTTATGTTTCTATGTTTATTTAATGTTCACTTCACTTAATACTACTAATTGATGATCATTGTCTTCTTTGACCCTGTTAGATTTGGATTATGTGTCGGACTTTTTCGGTGGTGGCATGTTAACTACTGGCTAACTAACAAAGTTCACACGTAATATATATAAAGTAAATATCTCATTATTATAGACACCATGTACTCTGACTATATAAACATACAGACAGATTGCGTATGAAAAAGTATACTAACACATATATACACTACACATACATATATAGGAGTTTACTCATATATAAAGGCACACAATAAAACTTGCAGCATAATAATTGGTGAATCTATGAATAAGAAATCTCCTTAAAAGAATTTACTCACATGTATCCAAACAAATATCCACACATACTTCCTATAAAATTATAGATAACACTATATTCCAAGTTCTCGCAAACCCCTTTTATTTATTGTGCCCTTAATTTTAATTAATGAAATGAATTAAGAAAAGTATTAATCTATTAGAAATATAAAATTAGGAAGTAACAAATGTTCGGTTTTTGATTCCATATTTTAAATAATTTTAGCGATCAATATCGAGTGAGCCATTTTTTCACAAGCGGTTTCTCAACTACAACTTGCCACCCTGGCATCTAAAAACCAATTCTTGTAACACTTTTATGGACTTTATAAAAAAATACAACCCCGAAATCTCGGTATATTAGCCGACCATTAATTTAGTACTTTTGGGTACTTATATTTACTTATTTTTTAACACTTTGATAGTTTTCCATAGTCAAGTATATGAACCGATATTTGATTTATATTCAAATAAACTAGTGCCAATTTATTAAGAGATAAATATTTAAAAATACTCTCGATCCGTATCTTTTTACTTAAAGTTAAATCAAAACAACTTGATTATAAAAATAACATGCCGTATTTACTACTGCACAAAAATATCATCAATGCACATCATATATAGATATTTATTGAGTTGCTTCGTGTAAAAGCGAATTGGATGTTGAGTTGCGCAGTATTTATGTTCCATTGCATTCTATAATATCATACAGAATGACACAAGACCATTAAGAAGATTACCATACATTAATAATTAAATATGAGAAGGATTGACGAAAAAAAAATAAAAGGAGCATTAACTACCCTGTCTTGGATTATGAACTTTGTATGATGTGTATATAACTGGCATAGCACGATACGCTGACATCACAAATACTCACAGGCATGACAATACAACACAGCACAAAACTGCAGCAAAAATAGTACAAATAACACCAAAGTCCTATACAGAAACAGGTATTCAAAGTAATAACCATTATTAATTGAAAAGTATTGGACAATTTTCAGTTTTCAGATCCGCATTTCGGTTAGCGAAGCCGTCTGCCCATGGTCATGGACTCATTGTTTATTTGTATATTGGCCACAATGTGTAAAATACAAACTGAATACATAAAATATATACACACATAACATACATACATGAGTTTATACATGATATAATACCATTTAAAAAAGAAGTGTAACCACAAGGATTCAAATAAAAACAACACGCACCCCCTATCAGCAATATACTTTATCAAAGAAATAAACAAGATGATAGTATCTGAAGAATGTATTAGGAACCTGTTTATTGTATAGGTGTATGGTTACTGATGCAGCTGACTTCGCAGTCATGAAATTTAAGTGTGAAACCTGTACCTTGTCTGACCGTCCAGTGTGAGGAACCGAATTATAACAAATGGTGAATGTTGCGATGAAAGACCGACTTATGAATTATGGAGAATGCTATGCTGTTGACTGCGGTAGGTATCACCCTGAACTACACTGAAAATCTGGAATGGAATGACCCAGCTATAGATGGTCTGGATGGGTGACCTGTTATTTGGTAGATCTTTAGTTCTTTGGCTTGACTGGTTGTTGGTGTTAAATCTGGTTCCAATGCGTTGACATTGCATTATGATATCAGTTGGCATTTACTATTGACTAACTGAATACTAGAATTTATTTTTTAGTTATATTATTCTCGTGTAAAACGAATGTGTGTATTTTTCTAGATATGCTCTTATCTATCGTTTTGTGGATGCATACTACATCTAGTAAAAGTAATAATAAGTAATGGATAATTAAATTTAATTATTTTATATTTGTATCTCATTTCTTCTATCTTCTGTTTAGAATTTCATTATAAAACCAAATGCGCAATAGAATAATGATTAGCTTCTTTGTGGTAAATTACTATTTTTAATAAGGGAGTGTTTAGATTACAGTATCATCAGTTGAAACTGGATAGACGAAAAATAAAAAGAGAAACCTTTTAAGCTCAATCGGATATATGAAAACTATTAACCGGAAAGTATAAATTATGAGTGCACGTCATTAGTAAGAAATTAGAAGTGAATAGTAAATGAACGTATGTGAAATATATAAATATTATACACATAAATCTTTTCCCGAGGTACTGATTTCAAACATTTTATTTTAACGGTCCTTCTTCAGTAAATTTGATTTTTAAATCTATATAACTATTTAAAACTGAAATGGGTTGTCTTTGGGCTTCTTTATAGACCAGTAACCACTGAGCCGATCACATATCTAGACAATTCATCAGTATCTATCTGTGATATCATAAAATATAAACAGGCTGTGCAGAATTTTGAAATTAATATTGGTGCTCAATAAAACTGTAACTCTACTAGGAAAATTAACTATGACCTAACATTCCCCTGCGATCTGGTAATTTTAAGTTTAGTGGTCATAGTTTCGATTCCATATAAATGATCGAATAAATTCCCGAAATTCCATAATTCCCAAGGGAAATTATTGAGTTCAAAACTCCCTGGGATTCCCGGGACATTTGTTAATCCCAGATTTTTGTGATCTCATTGAATTCAGGGATTAGTCCTATCCTAGTAGTGAATACCCTTAACACCTTGAGATTATTGGTTATGTTTTTTATTTAAAGTCATATCTGTGAAGAGAGGGATGGGGTGTGCGGAGGGGGTTTCCTTTCAGAAAAATATTAAAATGATTTTATTGATTGTTAAATAATGAAATTAATTTTAATTTTTAAAAAAAAATTATAGTTAAAGACACGATTTTGACCATAAATAACTCTCAAAAAGTCAGTCATTTTTTTGCAATTTCCAAATTCAAATATACTTTATTTTTTACAACTCGTTAAGATAATCGAACTTTTACTAATTCAAAATAAAATAATATTATGTTCTTCTAATTAGCATAAAGAATCTTACAAAATCAGTGTGCTGAATTACTAGGACTAATATACGAAGAAAACTGGAGGCCAAAAAATAAGTCAAATAAATATTGAATAGGTTAAATTACTATCATCCGTATACGAAATAGACGTTATTCAGAGCCAACAACAATCTGTGGCTTAAGAGATTGAGCGCTTTGAGACTGTTAAAACATAGAGAAAGGTAAAAGATAACATGTTGTTCGACGTTATATGAGGTGCCCCAGCCTTTGCCGACATTAACAAGATTTAAAAAAAAAAAAGATAACAACAAAAAGTACATTATAATACAAAAAAGCTTACTAACGAAGAAAATAACTCTTTATAGACGTATTCTTTTAGATACAAACATATTATTTGGTTTTAAGACACATTTCTGTATAGAAGAGTTAGGATATACTCTTTAAAAAGAGTACGCCTGCTGACCTATCCCAACAACAAACGAAATTCAAAACGATGGATTTTTTCCTCAAGGGCTTTTCCAACACGCCATGCTAAACGATGTACAAGTCTGTCCATAGTAAGTGTATGAAGATGTATAACAGGTCCCTATTCACCATTGCTTAAAATAAACCATTTAACATTGTTTTGCGTTGTATCTTTTCTACATCTAGCGAAGGATACAGAAATTATTTACAAATATTTTTATTTGTTTCAGCCTCACTGCGCGGATAGTGAGTAAAGTAAATATTTATTACCATATTCTCGTGACTATTATAGGATAAATCCTAGTTTATGAAAACGAGAGATAACATCTGGGTGCTTCGCTACCCCTATATCCTCTGTGCCTTCTGTTAAAAATTTCTTAAAGAATGTCTGACTTCCTTTAAAAAATCCGTCGTACTATTCTTGCTTCCATTTTCATTAGTGCCAAAATAGAAGGATTCTTATTCAACCTACTAATTTCTCATTACATAACAGATAAAAAAATTGTATTAACGCAGTACTTACATTATGCTCATAACTTCATTTAGTTCTTGTTTAAAGTGTCGATAACATTAGAAAG
Source organism: Phormia regina (assembly GCA_001735545.1). Taxonomy (NCBI): domain Eukaryota; kingdom Metazoa; phylum Arthropoda; class Insecta; order Diptera; family Calliphoridae; genus Phormia; species Phormia regina. Next base: position 2,378 of record MINK01176673.1, on the reverse strand, counting down.
GTAAAGCCCTATTTATGTGTTTTTAAATATTATTCATACACTTATTAAGATATGAACTTTCAAATACCTCATAAATAATAGAATATTTATATAAAGAGTCCTTGCAACAAATTTCGACTATTCTATATTAGTAGGATATAAGTACATAAATGGTGCAGAAGAGATCCTATGCCTTCCCTCAAATCAATCTCGCCGTGTTAAAAAAGAATAGTGTTTGCATTGCAATGCGATAAGTGGAGGCCCTTGTAAGATCCTAAATAAGGTATTTATCAACTTTATCTTTTATACAAGACCCCTTCATAACCAAAAAACAATTTCAAAGTTTCTCGTGTATTCTCTTACTCTTTATTGTTTTTCATCGCTATTCTTTAGAACTTTGCAACACAAAATTTTTTAAAAAACTCCTAATACTGTCACAAATAAAAACAACAATTTTATCATTAAAACTCTGTCCAGTTTGTTTTTTTTTTTCTTTGAAAAAATATAACTATAATGCTCAAGTTGTTTAGCATCTAAAGAAAGTGGACATAATGAAGAATATTGTTTGTTTGTTTTATATTCGGCAGAGGAAAAAATTATTATCGTTTTTCAATTAACACATGTTTAAATTTTATTCAAAAATTTAATGAATATATTACAAGTAGAAAATAATATGAAATTAAAAAATTTTGGTACGATTATTATTTCCTATAGACAATTTATTATTTCATTCAATCATCTTACATTAGATTGATCTTAATTTATTAATTGGGAATTTTTTTCTGTTTTGTATTTTTTATAGTTTTTAGTAATTGAGAGGTGCAAATTTGAGCAAGTTTTTGATTGAATGAATTATTTTCATATATATAATTGGTTACTTATTTCTGTGCATATGAATTGTGGTATATGTATTAGTATTAATTTTTATCGCTTATAACCATAAATACTGTATTCTATAAAAAAATATCTTTCTAATAGTATTATTTTTTAAAATCGGTTATTTATTGTGCCTGTAACAGGTATTACGAAAAGTGTGTTTGCCTATTAATTATATAGATAGATAATTTTATTAACCTATATAAATGAAATTAAAAATGGCGGATAGGTGAATGATAGTACCCAAAAGTCTTAAAATTTTGCAGAAATATCTTTCTCATTAACCATCAAACTCAAAATTAAAATGAAAATTAGAATGTAAAGGTCCCTTTAGACGATCTGACGATTAAAACATTTGGTAGTGTCATGTATTGAATACGACAGTCGTGCGATTGTTTGAAGAAAATCAAAAATTGTTGATATTTTGTTTGGTGTGATGATAAGTTGTACATTCTAAGTACAAGTCATACGGTTTACTAATTAAAATATTGGATTTTATACGTAATTTTTTCAATAAGTTCTTTCACAGTTGTTCGTCAAATCATCAAACATATCTGAACGGGTATTTTAAAGCATTTTTAGTCGTCAGATTTATTATTAGATATGTTTGAACATCTAAAGGCCCCTTTCAAATAACTACCTTAAAAACCTCCTTAAGTTCAGCTGCAAAGATAAGTTGGGCCTGGGGAAATGGCACCTCCCATTAAAAGCAAATATACTTGAAATGATGACCCCATACAACGAAAATATTAAATATCGTATATTATACACAGTATATCAAAAGAACTATTACAATGAAATTCCCAAAATTTGGTGAAAACTATTTTCTTTTTACATAGTTTATAAAATAAGAACATCACAGTTGGGAAAAATTATCTTCTATACAAAGAAAATATTAGTTTTCGTATATCGTATTTAGTGAAAGTTTCATACACTTTGTATATAATTATATATAAAATTTCTGTGAGGATAAACCGAGGGGGAGTCCCATATAAAGTTAATACCTAATATAGCATCATAAGGGTAGCAAAGCGCAACGGGTTAAGCTAGTAATTTGTATTTCTTTAAATTCAATAAGTGGTATAAAATCCACTTTAATTTATGCCAATTGGTTTAGAATTATTTTCTCGATTTAATGATGTTCATCTTTCTATCTGACCGCTCTTGTAAATTAGGGATGTCAAATAGCATTGGATTTTCAAAATCCAAAGATTCTGGATGTTAGGATTTCTAATAAAAAGTCCAGAAAAGCTTTAATGTTCTGTCTTGCCTTAAGTTCATTTTTAAGAAAAGGCCAACATAGTTTTAGGATCGGATTGTTAGCCACCATAGAAGATTAATCTTAATTACTCAATGGTGTGGCACATACAGTGGTTGATAATACAATGGAAACTTTTTCGAAATATTACAAATATGGCAAAATCCTAAAGCATTTAAAAAACAATATATATTTTTTGGTAATACATTTAACAATTAAGAACGTATTTAATTAAAATCTGATAATAAAAATCAAAATAAAAAGT
>MINK01176670.1:0-13182 GCA_001735545.1 Phormia regina | reverse complement strand
TTAATAACAACTACTACTACAACTACTAATAGTAGTAGTTGTTGTTGTAGTTTTAGTGTGTTTTTTTTATATGTCTTCCTTTTGGCTTTTTCCTTAAGTTGGTTGTTTTGTATGGTTTTTTTGCTTGTTTGTATGTGTATGTATGTAGGTATATATTGAAGTGTACATGTGTGTATTCGTTCGTAAAAGGTCTTTTTATTTCAAAAAGTAGTGTTTTGCGTGCCTGACTGAGTGACTGCCTGCCTGGTTGCTTTGCTTAATTTCTTGGCTGACTTTAGTTTTGCTTGTTGGCTGCTAAATAAATATTTTTTTATTGTAGATTTTGTTGTTGTAATTGTTTTTGTATTTATTGTATTTGCAATCATTCGTCGCCTTTGTGAGGCCTAATGTCTGGTTTTCTTTTTTTATTTTTTTTTTTATTATTAGTTAGTTGTAATAAAAACAATATTTTATTGTTGGTTTTTGTTGTATTTATTAATTTATGTTTTACAAAATCACTTATAAATTTTAATTTCTTTTCTTTTTCACTAGTTTTTCTTTATTATTATTCTTTGAATTTGTATTTTTTTTGTATTTGTATTTGAACATTGAAGGAAATACCGTTTAATATTTTTTTATATTATTTTATTTGTTGTTGTTTTTTTTTTTAATTTTGTATATTTTCTTCCCATAATTGTCATTCTCTGCTTTGGTCTGTTTTTTAGTTTTTTTTATGTTTAGTTTATTTTTATAAATTCTTTTTCTCGAGGTTTTACAAAATAAATTACCATAAAAATTTAAAATGGTTTCATTTTTATGAAATTATTTTTATTATTTTTGTTATTCTCTTTAAATCAAGTTTATTTTTTTTATATATTCTTCATTTTTTTCATAATTTTTGTAATAAAATACTATTTTGCATTTGTTTTAAAAGGCACAAAAAGAACATACGGCATTTTAAGTAGATGAAATTAAAATAAAAAATATTAACAAATAAAAACAAAAAATAAATACACTACACAACATTCAACAACACACACACACACATGCAATCGATATGAAGAAAGAATAATAAAAAAAAAAGAAAAATAAAACATACAATGTTGTTGCTTGCTTCATGTAGTAAAGAAGAAAAACACAACGCGTTACACACAATACGCTTAAATACACTCTACACTAAGCCGCAACTAACCGCACACTAACTTGACAGTTGTATTTAATTTTATACTGAAGTGCAGAAAACACACAAAAACTGATCTGAAGGAAACTCTGCAGCGACAGAAGCTATTCACAGTGGCAGCGCGCTAGTAGCAGCACAAAAATCTTTTCGCTAGCAGCACCGATGGTTGACTTTCGTAGGATTTTAAATGTGTGTGATTGTGATTGTTCTCTTTTCTTTTTGCCTTGGTAACGTTTAAATACGTGAGTGCGTATATATGTGAGTAAATTTTGTGTTTTATTTTATTTATTCATTTTTTTGTTCTCGTTTATTTTCTTTTGTGAAATTTTCTTTATGGGAGATTTACTTCTTGGTTTGCTTTCACAAACACACATGTTTTATTAATTTTTTTTGTACCATAACAAAAACAACAAAACTTAGGAAGAGAGCAAGAAAACGTGATAAAATGAGAGTGTTTTAATGAAAAAGAGAAGAGAAATACGAATAGTGTTGCCAGAATAATGATTTTTTTTTAAAGAGTTTTAAGCATAATATGATTTAAAAATTAATAATGTTTTTTCTATTTATTATACCAATAAGAATTAAAATACTTATTTTTTATATAAAAAAAGAGATATGGGAGATTTTACGGTATTTATTAAAACGAAAAAAAATATACTTTTCCTTATTTTTAATCCATATTAAGATTATTAATAATCCTATAATGAAAAACTAGTACAAATAATATAATAATAATGCAGATACACAGAAAAAAGTAAAGTAAAATCAATTACGAAATTGCTTTTATTAATTAATTTTTTAATTGATTTTGCTCCAATCATCAAAGTGATAATATTAATAGCTACAATAATAGATTTTATTATAACCGCTTTTACTTAAATAGCTCTAATGAGCAGAAAGTTTTTGAAAATTGACTAAAATTTAATTTATTTCTATATTTTTATAGACATATTATAAGTTTTATTTATCTTTTTTTTTAAATAATGTTATATCAATTAGACAATTAATCACATTAATAAATAGTATAATTAAATTCCAATACAAAATTAATAAATAGATTAATTAGATAATAATTTGGTATATTGTATTCTGTGTATGGTTAAAGAATATGTAACTTCCCTGAGGGAGATTGATAGCAATTGGTACAATAGTACCGGTCTCTCAGTACCAGTTGATACCTAATAGCCATCTAAGTTCCAGTTAAGTATCAATTGACACCTAACAGTCATCAAAGTTCCAGTTGAGAACTAGTTTAACCAGTGAAAGCTAATGAGAAATTAGCAACTCGCACGTCATACCAATCTGTGGCTGAGTGATAAGCGTGTAAGACTATAAAACATAAAATAATAAAAGTAACCTGAATTCGGTTCGGGGTGCCGCCATCAACATTAATAAATAAAATATTAAAAAAATATACAAAAATAAAACAATTTCCTATTTATTTTTACAAAATTATATTTTATTTATTAATGCTGAATATGCACTTTCGAATTAGTTCTGTGACCTGCTCCAAAACTGGTTAAAAAAGGTACAATTCTCCCTCCTAGGCCAACGCCATGTTAAAGTGACAGGGCGAGCTTGTCCTTTCGGACAGATCCATAGCTCATACTAAATGTTAGAACTAGAATCGGTCCCTATCACCTAGGACCAATCCCGCGACATGTTTTGTGTTAGTTCTTTTCCTCCTGCGTTAGTATTACAAATCTCATATTGTAATACTAACTTCTCCAATGTCTATGAAATTCATTACAGATATTGATAATTGGAAGTTTTTCTTAAATGATAAAATTTTGGATTCGTGTCTCTATCCGCTCAAAAAATATGATGGTTTAAAATATGAAAAAAAGCTAAAAACTTTAAAAATATGTTCTAAATGCTAATATACTCTAAACTATTTATGGTAGATATCTAGTTTTTCATAATACCTTTACATCAAAAGTTCAAAGGTCAAAAAAGGTTAAATTATATTTAAAAAAATTTACGAAAAGTTTTTCCAATCATGTCAAAGGTTTGAAAAAGTTTGTATGGAAATAATTTAAATTTCTCAGTATTCTTCATACAAAAGTTTAAGCTTTGAAAACTCTTCGATTTATAAAATGAGTCCCTAAGAAGTTATGGTCCCAAATAAAATCTAATTACTTATAACTTTTGAAATATTTACAACAAACTTTAGTTTTAATTAAATGTTAAAGACATTGATAAAAAGTCTTATTTTTTAATGGAAAAGGAACTGCAGTGAATTTCAATGAAATCGGAGATATTAAAACCTTGCTTGTGTTTTGTGGAATGCAAATACTCACATTGGATATTGATTAACTAATATTAAAGGGTTTAGTTGATGAAAAATATATCTAATTCTCTTGCGTAACATATAAATAATATATAAAAATATGGAATCATAAAATAGGACAATATGATAAAATGGAATATTAATATGATAAAATATGGAATATTAATATGATAAAATATGGAATATTAATATGAATAAACTAAGATGGGATAATAACTTAAAAAAATCATAATCTGCCAAAAAGTGATAATATTGATGGGTTATTAAATACCCGAATCATCAACCTTAAAATCGGGCAGAATATGATAAAATGAATAGCTGGGACCATGTACTTCAGTAATAATAAATATATTTCTTTTATATTATGATCACTGCGTGATTGCTGTGAATTTGATTTAAATCACTTCATTATTTAAAACAATTAAAATACTTCTGGAATAGTCTTGATATTGAGAAAAAATAATAATAAAATTTATATGCATTTGATGGTAAAATATAAAAGCATTGGTTCAGTTGCAGCTTATTTTTTAAATATTTCTTTAATATGTAAATGTTAATTTCCAAAAAAAATATTTGTTTAAATAATTATATATTTTTTACATTTTCTTTACAAGTCATTAAATTTATGGCAAAAAAAAAAAAAAGTTATAAATATTTACATAGAGTAGATTGGGAAGTTTCTAAAATAGTAAAAACCTTGATATAATGATATATATTTAAATTCTTTTGATCATCATTATATTCATGTTAAGTTAATTTTTTTACGAATTTGTGAAGTGACCAAAAACCCCATCTTTTGGAGAAGATTAGCCAAGTGATGGGGGCAGAATCGGTTCCCTATATATGATAGCTTTTACGTTAAATAAATTTACAATGGCGACCCAAATTCATGCGTAGGAAAAAACACAAAATGATTTTTATTTGAATTCAATTAGCACTTGGGAGTCTTTATGTACAGTAAAATATCTACAGTTAGTGAGAGCTTCGTATCTGATTACAACGTTCCAGGTTGATAAGTTAAACCGGCCCATCAGCAGTTTGACGACTGCACCCTAGGAGGAGTAGTGCGCACAAGTGATAACTTTTTTTCATTCTTTAAAGGAATTTATTAAAACATATGTTGTAAATTCTAATATCTTACTATCAGTTGTATAATAAAATAAAAAAATGTTTGATAAACTGCAACAATATTGAAATTATCACAGAAAATACCCACAGAGAAATTTTTAGAGGAGTGTTGATGACGTCTACCTCCGAACACATTTGATAATGAAAGATCTGTGATAGAGGAAGAGGAAACTAAATATTAAAACAAAAAAAAAATACTTCGTGTTTAAGATAATTGGCAAAAAATGAGTGTGTCCCTATGGCAAATGATCCCCCTACTACAATACATACAAGCAATATTAATAAATAACATTACATTTTTTATATAATCAGATTTGCATAGAATAATCGTTGTAAACTATCTCTATGAAACTTACATCTAAACAGCTAAATCATAAATTTTCTTACACAGTATTATCCTGGGAATACCAGAATTATTTCTCGATAGGGAGTGGTAAAATTAGACTTTTGATAATAAACCAAAGGAAATAGTATCCCTTAAAAAATACTAATTATGTTTCGTCAACTACCATAATTAAAGATGGAATGGATAGGGCCCGGGATGTAGAAAGCAAATAAGGAGTGCTATCGAAAAATCTTAACATATATAAAATTCAAAAACTTGGAAACGGTTATTCTGAATTTGTGGAAACTTTCCGGTAACCGTTTCATTTGTTAGCTGATTCAGTCAATCTTTTGATAGCTTCAATATTTTGGGACACCTCTTCTCATTTCACAAAATTCCAATATCTCTTCACTGGTCTTTTGGCACCGCTCCAGAGTGATCTTAAGCAGTAATACGATAACAAATTGGATCAAAAATATGTAGACCCCCATTGTGCTCTCTTATGAAAGGAAAAATATTTTTTTGTAAACATTCTTTGTTGTATTTTTCGATATTTATTGAGCCCACTGCTACAAATAACTTGCTTCTTTTGCCACAACTGAAAGAAGCAAGGTCCTAATTTATCTTCAACATATCCTCGAGAATCATCTACATAAAAGTTTTGACCACGAGCTAAAAAAAAACTATCAGTATATACTTTTCGTCGTGCATTTTACAACATTTTTTTGCAGCATTTCTGTCTTGAACATTTTGAACTTTGTTTTTAAATCCTCATTAACATTAACTTTTCTCACCCAACAGTCTGCGTACTGAGCTAACAGCAGTGGCTTTGCTACCACGTGTGTTTGGATTTCTTTTCAATAGGCTTTCAATTTTCTTGGCCTCCAAAATATCGTGCTGACCTTTTTTCTCCCCCTACCATGTTCCTTTTCAATGGTCGAATTCTCCTGATACTATTTAATAACATTGGAAACAGTGTGACAACAGGCATTAAATCCTTTCTTTTTCATAGATAACTAAATCAAAAACAAAAAAACTAAAATGTTCTCTGAAAAAAGTTATGACATGTGTTAAAATTTTTTCGATCGCTCTCCTTATTAGTAACTCTTCCTTAATTAACTGCCTCAAATCCTTAATTTGTTTGTTATTATCATGGAATGTCCCTAAAAATCTTATTGCTGCTAACTCTACATTAATGTGCCAAAAATCAACCAAGTACAAATAATTTAACGAGAATGTTTGTTGTTGGCTGGTCTTTTGTTTGACTGGTGGTCTGGTGTATTTACCTCGTGTTGTATTTGGACGGACTTCGTACCAGGCCAGACCAGACAGACAATGAAACAGACATCAAATATGTTGTAGCAAGTAAAAAAAAGACAAGTAAAAAAAAGCTTAGAAACAGACATAAATGCGTTTGCAAAAAAATAAAAACAGACACACATACAAACAAACCAGAAGCAGTAAAAAAAAAAACAAAGTCAGGAAAAACGTGCTGTTGCGGTTTAATGTGCAAGTCTTTGGTTGAATTGTTGCTATTGTACACAATGTAAAATTTTTATATTTTTCACATGTACAAGTATATGAAAATTTTTNTTTTTTNGTTTTNTTTTNTTTTTTNTTTTTTTTTTTTTTTTTTTNTATTTTNTAAANCCGTTCACCGCTATTTCCTTTTTTATAATGAAACAACAACAAAAAATCACAATTTATTTCATTATTTAGCAATGATGAGTAACAGTGAGTATGTGAGCGAGGGAGAAAGAGAGCCAAATTATTACTAACAGTTGTTCTCTTTTAATTTCCGTTCAATGTAAAAATAAATGTTCTCTAACATAAATTTTAATTTTTTTAATATAAAAAAAATTTTGGGGCTTTTTGTTTGAAATTAAAAAAAGTGAAATAAAATAAAACGAAATGAAAAGAAAAAAAAAACAACAACAACACGATTTCAACATTCATTTGACTTTAATACAAAAAATTGCCATTTTGGATTTTAATTCCATTTTAGTAGATTTTATAATTTAATAAAGCATTAATGTGAAATTAATTTAACGTTTTTTTTTAATTCTTCAAGGAATGTTTAATGATTGTATTTGTATTTATAGGGATTTAAATACAAGCTTAGATTTTGTAACAAACATTATAGTCTGTTTGTGGACTTTTAAGTAAATTATTTTTCGTTAGAATATTATGTTCATCATACTTGTCATAATTATGGTACAAGCGCAGGTAAATGAGCTCTTATTTCATTAGAGTTGCCAGGCAACATTTATTTAAAAATATATAATGGCAAAATGTTTGCTTGAAATATGTAGAAGAAAATCTTTAAAATATCAAGGTTACAATTAGAAAAGTATATCAAGGCCATTTCGTATATTAAATAAGTATATGAACATACGTAAATAATTTTATAAAAAATATAAATATATACTCTATGTATATACATATACATTTCTTTTAATAGAAATACATAAATTGTGTTTTTAAGAATTGAATAAAAATTCACAACCAAATATTGAAAGGAAAACTTGAATTTTGTTTGTATTCATAAGAATGTAATCATTTGATTTCGAAAAGCCATTATACTTTAGTAATAAACTTTCCAAAAAAAAATTTAAGCAGTATTATTATTTCTGAATTATAATTAATGAATTTTTTCTTGGTTAACATTTTTAATTAAAATTTGTTGCTTTTGCATTTCGCCTGAAAGGTTTTCTGATGAGCTAGCTTAGTCAACTGGCGAAATGCAAATAGCTTTCTCCAATAAATAAATTGTGAATTTAATTAAAGTAACGATCACAACAATTAGCATAATATTTAAATTATTAATATTTCGTTTGTCGTAGTTTAATTTTTCTGAAATGCTTTAAACATTATTGGAGTATAACATTTTTGAGTTTATAAAGTTTAGAGACAAGTTTTATGATGAGCGGGCCTATGTAACCGGCGAAATGATTATTATATCTTTTTCCAACAAATAAATTGTGAACTTATTTAAAATTATAATCGCGATTATTAGCACAATATTAAAATTATCTCCCCGTCTAGTTAGTTGCTACTTTATGTATTCGGAAATCATGTACATTCCTGGAATTCATTCACTTATAATAGTTCTTTAATCAAGTATTCTGGTGCGTATCGCATCTTCATTTTGAAAATAAAGATACAGGTGTTTAGCTGGAACCTCTGATTGATGACAGTACTCCCACATGTAGTAATCTTGCTGGATGAGGGCTGATCATACCCAGGCTAGCACTCCTGACAATCTTTTGCGGGTTGCCAGGTTTGCTGGATGGTACACGATTAGCCTTCTCATTGGAGAATTTTGGTTTACCTGCAGATTTAGCAAGTTCGTCTCTACCTTTCATGGGGCACAGGAGAATGTTAACTTTTCTCCTGTGCCCTCATGGGATACCTCTGTAGTACAGTATACATCTCCAAATAAATGCTACAGGATAGGACATTCCCAAAGATAGGTCCATATGTACTTTCGAATCTTTTGACGTTTCTTCTGTGCTTCTTAATAAGGTACTTATCATTGATGGAAGTGCCGAAGAGTCTATTTTAACTATCCTCTGTAAATAGCTAATAAAGGCTCTTGCGCCACATCGCGCTTTCTTGCTTTTGGTTCGACAATTCTCAGTAGTTTTCGCATAAAGGGAACCTGCCGAACCAAAGTACTGCTGGGCATATGAATTGAGCAACCTTTACGCTCTGACCTGATCTCAAACCCTGGTTCTTCTCTTGACTCTAAGTGCGAATCGAGATTACAATGATCTTAAGCTCATCTTCAAAGCCAAGGGTAAGATTCCTGAGTTATATAAGCTTTTAATGCATTTCTTTTCTGTATCCTCTATATTAAATATAAGAGTATTGTCCGCATATAGTACTATTTCATTTGTATCTATTACAATTGGCATATTATTTATATAAATTAATAATAGTAAAATTCCAAGAATTGGTCCTTTTGTTACTCCATATTTTCTCTGATTGTTTGTAATTCATTTTAGTTATTTGTTTTCTGTTCTGTTAACTATGATTGAAACTAATTTGTTTCATTATCTTGTATTCTCTAGTACTCGTATTATAATTTTTGTAATAATATTTTTCTCTCTAGTGTTTTTAATGCTCTTTTAAAATCCAGAAAAATTTTCATAATTTTGTTTATAACTTTTATTACTTTTTAAATTATTGATTATGTAATTTGCTGCTCTTTCACTTGATAATCATTTCCGGTAGTCAGATTTTCTATCAGTATTTTAACAGTTTTTTAAGAATTTTTTTTTCACACAAATTTAATGATTTTATTGATCAAAAATTTGTAACATTTATTTGTTTTAGCAACTTTTAAATTGACTTCAAGAATGCAGTTTCCCAAACTTTTTTAGTGATTTATTTGTAATCTTTAGCAAAACTACAGTTTATCACAGTTTTTATATTGCACATATTCTATGTTATCTATAATTTCTTTGACACTATTTACAAAATATTAATTAAATTGATTATATTCTATCACATACACCATGGCATCTGATACCAGTTTCACTTCATAATTACTGATCTGAATCAGAAAAAATTTCATTTTCTTCTACTTATGAACTGCATAGTGGAAAACGTAATGTAATACTTTTATTTTATTTTTAAAATAATAATTCACATAATTTTTTATATTGTCCTCAGATGTTTTAAACCTTTTTTTTTAATTTAATCCGAAAGTGTTCACTAAATTGATGAAATATATCTCGTATAATGATAACGAAAGAACAATAAGTCTAAACTTACAGGTCAGAGTTGACTGCAATCCACATTTTCACGTTAGCAATTATGTGTTTAGCATCGTTGCCATTTTGAGAGTAAAATTTCTCAAGTATCATAACTATTCTGTTACACTAATTTATGACACTATTATGCTCAACCTTTTTACATATGAATACTCTTTATTTAATATTTACTGACTAATAGTTTACCATCCGGGATCATTAAAGTAAAGAGATGCCAATATTGTGAGAAATTTTAAACTGATCTTAATAATGATTCATATTTTAAAATTTTCTCTCTGTAGTCTGCTTTGAGAGGCATAATATTAGCATTTAATTTTCTTATTTATACATCTACATATATTTTGAAGGACATAATTTTATTATGTTCACAAGATCAGCAAATCCAAGGGACTTACATGTTCTTAAATATGAACTTTTTAGTAATTTTATTTGCAAGTAACGAGAGGAATTTTAACCCCTTCCGAATATATGTTTGCATACTTTTAGACATTTTCTTTTATAGTTTGAGATAATTTTTTGTTTGTAATTTATAGATCTATTTAATAATACTTGGAAAATGTACATAAATATTTTTCTTTATCTTGCATAAATTATAAATAGGATAAATTTAATTTTCTAGCCCTTGCTCTAACACAAAAGCAGTGACTATACAATAATAAATACCTATACAGAAATACACTATTAATATTTCTGTGTGTGTTCGAGTACAATTTATTTATGACAATAAGAATTAAATTTTAGAGGAGTAAGACGTATGGAAAGTAGGCAATGAAATGCAAGTAAAATTATGTATTCTGTCAATGAAAACTAATATTGTACATAGTTTTACATACCCATGTACATATGTATATAAAGGGCAATGTATATTAATATATGTATGTATATATGTATGAACTATGTACAAAAGAAAACAACAATGTTAAGCAAAATAAAATACCGTTAAATATCAAATTAATATACGGTGAGTAGCAACAACAATAATAATAATGCGAAGGTAATCCTAGAAGTTATTTCAGTAGATATTTTACTAATTTGGGATATCACCTCTAGAAATTTCGAAAAAGAGAAAGTTTTTGCACGAGATTATAATAGTTATTATTTTTGCTCTTATAATAAGATTATTATTAAAACCAAAATATTAATAAGCTTTAAAAATGCTTTTTAAGGACTCTTTAGTCAGCCTATATTGAAAAAAATATGTTTAAGTAAGAAATAAAATTAATGCCATCATATATCCCCACCCATAATAAAATTACAAATTAAACAGATACATGGAAGAATAAGAAAATAAAAATAATAAAAAAGCAACAACAAACAAATATTAAAATACTTATAAATTGAATAATTTACCATTTATTTTCAGTAACAGTTTCAGTTTATATCCCAAAAATATATATTTTTATATTCACAAAATTATGCACACACACAAAAAATTATTTATCACACACACTTTATTAAAAACTTACAATATATGTGTGTGTATTTAATTTAAAAATCATTGAAAATTTCGTAAACTTTTTTTATATGTTTTAAGTTATTTTTGGGCTTTTTTTCTATATTTCTCGAATATTTTCAAACGTCTCGTTTAATACACAATAAATGAACAAAATTGTAATTTTTCAATTAATTTTAATTATAAACTTAATTAGGAAACAAAAAATAAATAAAAACACAATAATAAAATGAACCGTTGTTGTATTTCAGTAAATTGAACAAACACACAACAACAAAAATATAGCACATACACTCTCTTACAAAAAGTCACTACAGTGCTACCGTAGCTTTTAGATTTGACAATATATTGACATTTTGGCGATTCTTGAGCACTTATTAAATTTAAAACATAATTTATAATTATTAATATTTACTGTGTAAGCTTCATCGATTATGAGATTTTTAGTTTTGTCATTTATGTTTTAGTTCCCAAATGATGTTATGCAGTGGATCTAACACATAAACATGTTTGCCTTAAGTTTCTACAGTATCAAAATTTTTACAAAAATATTCCTGGAACAAACATTAAAAACGACACATAAACATAAGAACAAAAAATTTTTGTGCACATTTTTTGGTTTCGGCACAATCTGGCAGCCCCCTCTGTCAATAACACACTCAGACTGAGAATAGTTGTGGCAGAGAATGAGTGGCTCAATGTAGTACTTTAAAAAGAACAATAATATTATAAATTAATACACGCGTTTATACTTATTAGCAGCAACATGATGTTAATATCAATGTGCAACTCACACTAACTAGCAACAACAAACTAAACTAACCAACTGATTTTGGCAAAATGAAAGGAGTAGACATAATAAGGGAGAAAGAGAGGAAACAGGCACACATTAAATTACACGTACAACAAATATATGTACGACACAACTAGAAATTATTTTATCATTATTATTATAATATAATAATATAAAGCAGAAAAAACAACAACAAAATTAAATATTGGGGAAAAGCGGGCGCTTGTTGCCATCTCTTGTACACTCAATGTTAAAATGAACAAGAGTAAATGAGAAAGAGAGTTTATTCGGTCATTAGCTCATTTTTTTTTACAAAAGTTCAGTTTGCCACCGAGCAACAATAATGAAGAAAAACGGAACAAGTAAAAAAAAAAATAAAGAAAATAAAAATTAAATAAAGCAAAAAAGAAACGCACACACAAATATAACTTTTTCTTAATTACACTTTGCTAAGCGAGCACTTAAATATTTAAAGGAAGTAAAAATTAAAGAGAAATTATTTCTTGTCTTAAAACGTTTTTTTTTTGTTTTTGCTGGTTCTACTTCTTTAAACATGTTTTTAAACAAATAAAATTAGCAACTTTTATAAAAAAAAAAAGAAAATTAATAATTCACCAATAATCATACATGTAAAAATTATTAATATGTTTTTTATTTATTTCTTCACTTGGAAACACAACAATAAGTTTATACATTGATTTTTTAACGGCAAATGACAAACAACCGAACCGACACCACACAGCAACGTATCGTTTCGCACTGGTTTTTGTGCAAGAGCACAGCAAACTAAAGAAATTTCGGCACATTATTTTAGTTTTACTTTGTTTTCTTTTCTTTCATTTTATTACTTTTTTGTTTTGCTTTTGCTCTGCTATACTTATTGTAAGTGTGTTTAATTGTGTTAAATTTCCTTTTTGGATAAATTATTTTTTCTGTTACTACTTTACTTACTTTGCCGATTTATTTTGTTGTTGTTTGTTGTATTTATTTTGTTTTATCTGTTATGTGCAATTTTTTTGTACGAATTAAAAAAACAAAACAAACATGTAAAGAACACACACTTTAAAAAACCGAAACAAAAATCGAATAGAAATTGTGATACTTTACGTTTGTTTTTTTTTATTTTAATTTTAATTTATGCAGCTTTTTTCAATGATTTTGAGCACAAAATGTGTGTGTGTTCGTCAATGGGCGAATAATGATTTCTTGTACCATAGAAGCATATATTTTAACCATTTAAAGTGACCATTTTAAAA
>MINK01176667.1:0-11853 GCA_001735545.1 Phormia regina | reverse complement strand
CAGAAATGTTGCAATATTAAAATTTTTAAATCAAAAATAATCTTAATTTGTTTTTATAATTTAAATCCATTTGTTTATAATACAAAAACACTTTCTAGTTCAATTATATTTGTTAACACATTTTCACCATCTGTTGAAGTATAAAAAGTCCTTTGTATTTTATATGTATTTTTGTTTTTGACTAGTTAAATACTTAGTTGGATGAATGCTTCTGATGTTTCCGGTCAAAAACAAAAGCGCAACAGCAATTAATATTGTTAAGTGTTTGCAGCAATTAAACGTTTTTGTTGCATTTAGTGTTATTTATGAATTCAACTATGTTTTTGTCAGCATGTGATATGAAACGATACAAACAGACAAATCTTTTGCGAACAATGACAAATTGTATAAAACTGTATCATATTTATGATGAATATTTAAATTCAAAAAACATACAATACAAACTTACAAAAATATGCGTAGAAAATTGAAAGGTCACAAACGAAAGGATATTTTATTTTTGTAACAAACATTTTGCATATTTAATAATTTATATGAAAAATAACATAAAATAAAATATAGATTTTTTTCTGAGTATTAAAATTAAAATAATCGGTTTTTACAGCACTTCACTTGTTTTTTGCTCTTAAAAATATATGTATTTTTTTTTATAAATACATTAAAAAGTATCGCAATTTTAGGGAATCATAATTTTTACTGTTAAACGGCAATGCGCTTCTTTTACTATTTGATGGATAGATATAAATTTGGGTATTAATTATTTTTGGTTATTTTTCGCTTCGTTTCACCTTTAGGGAAATAGGTTTGTGGAGTTATTACTCTACTGGGGAAATATTTCACTATGAAAAATTGCACCCATAATTGGGTTATTCTTTGTTTAGTGTTTTAGTTCGGAGTGCCAAAACAGATTTTTGATTAGCTCGCTTAAGTCTATTTATTTATTTTCATTAAAGCAAAAATAAAAAATAAAATAAAAATTTATTAGCTCTCCAGAGATCTCCACTTAATTATAGGTATACATGTTTATTTTTACTTAATTGTGAATGTAACAAAGATGTGTGCATCAATTTTGAAGATGATAAACTAAAACATTTTATATGTTTTCGCTTTTCAAAAGACATTTCAGTAAAAGAAAATCAATTTTGCATGAACATATTTTTCGGACACTTATTTCTGATAAATCCGAAATTATGAAGCAAAATTTGAATTCCATCTAGACCAAATATTTGGCCTTTCAAATATTTCAGACACAATAGTTGTATAATAAAATGAAATTAAAAAGAGATTCGGCAGTGCCGATACTCTTCACTATCTTACCGATAAATAATTTAATTTCCGCCTTAACGTATGCTTTCATTAATTCACATTTATGCATCTACATTTTTTTAAAATTCGAAAATTTTAATACGAAAAAGACAAGCATTGCTTGCGTTTCCATTAAAAAATAAACAACAACAACAATTCCATATTTATGATTTTGTGTATACAAAGAACAACAACACTGTTATTCATTATATTTCTGTTGTTGCTAACTAAACTACTTGCCTATACTAAAAACAAAAACGTCACTAATAGTCATTACAATGCTTAATATACATGTTTGTGTGTGTATTCATATTTCTAAAAGATTTGTTTTGTTTTTTGACCTATAAGTCTGTCGCTTATAAACGACTTTGGTTTATTTAAAAAACCGAAATTTTATAAAAATATTTATGACCGATCTATATAAAAATAAATAAGAAAAGCTTAAATGAGAGCTTCAAAAATTAAAAAATGCGTTTTGTCTAATATCTCAGTTATTATGAACCGAATTACTTCATTTTTTGTTTTTTTTTTTAGAACAAAAATTCAGGAAAAAATGTTCTTTGCAAAAGCGAAGTTCCGTTTTTTAAGGAAATCTCCGCAATGTATGAACCAATTATGCTGAATTTTAATAGGAAAATTCTCGAAAAGATTTCCGATTGTTTAATATATATATTATATATGCCAGTTAGCGGTGGGCTTCATAAACGAACGACACACGGAAGGACATGGTCCTATCGTCATCATTTTTTATAAGGATCTCGATGAAAATTGTGTAAATTATAAACGGAATGACAAACTTATATATACCTTTTACACCTGTGGTGAGGTATATATAATCCATATTCTTTATTTAATTGTTTAAAATAAAAATTATCCGATAAAATTAGAAATTGATGAAAGTGTTATATATTTACAGGACTGGGTCGTTCTTAGTATTTTTTTTTTTNNATTTTTTTTTTTTTTGGTCTCCTCTTTTGTTTCAATATAAAAACTGCTAAATATCAAAATTTTTTGATATTTCATCGTCTTTTTTAGACTAGTTAAGAAATAAACAGGATAATTTTATTAAATAATTGTTTTTTGTTCATTATTCAAAGCGTGATATATATTGTGGGTATGGCTTAAGCTATGTTCGCTTATATCAAATATTTGACCAAATATAACAAAAAAAAATTTTTGTTCCCATTTTTTGATACTGCAAATGTTTTGTAATAAAGTTAGATATAATTATTAATAATTAAAAAATAAGGAGAAGTTAGAAATTGTTTTCTATAGTGGTTGCATCAATGTTTTATATAGTGGTCAAATATTTGATTAGTCTGAACATGCCTTAATTTTGTTTTTCTTTTTAATAAATTCGCGAAAAATAAATAAATAAATAAATAAGTAAATAAATAAATAAATAAATAAATAAATAAATTATAATAGGGATAATTAAATGGCTCCATAGGGTGTGCTATGCTACATATTAACAAAGTCGGAAACCCCTTCGTAAAAAATTATCATATTTTATAAATAACTTTTATTTTCAATGGTGTTAAAAGAAATAAGACTCACAATTTACATGGACATCAAATCGTTTGCTTACTGATGGTGGAACTCCATTCGAAGCTATACATAAATATCCACCCATATCAGTGCGATGAACATTACCCAGCACAAGTTTCTCTCCTTCCACACTTTTAACAACTAAAACGAAAATATAAGGATATATATGTTAACTTTAATATTGATATACATATATTATATTGCACTCAATTAAATTTTGGACATCCTACCATACTTTTCAATATATAACTTAGTTAAAATAATTAATGGATTTAATATGTTAACACACCTTGTCTTTCTCTGGATTCTGTTCGTAAAATTATATCCTTGCCTCCTTCACGTTTCCATTGAACTGTTGGCATCGGCACTCCAGTCGCACTACAAATAAGTGTGATGGTGCCACCTTCATTGGTGATACTTTCTTCAAGATTTTGATCTGGATGATTAAGAATATCAGGTGGCACAACTACATCTAAATAACCAGACTGAAACAGAAAAATAAATTAATATGAAATAATTTTTATATTGACAGGAGGATATTTTATTAATTAAAGACAAAAAGGAGTTAAAACAATTAGAAATAGTTAGATGTTTTTTTTTTTTTTTTGTTTCCGATTTAAATTTTCTGAACATCTTTTGCACATAGGTAACGGGGCATATTCTATAAAATGAAACGAAAATACGGTTCAAAATTGTATACACAGCAAATAATTTTAAATTAATTTGTAGTTATACGGTGATTCTGTCGAACAATCAAATTCCGCAATTCAAATTCAATATAAAATTTTTAAAGAAAACTATATTTAAGAGATTTATAATTTTTATTTATAATTCTCTCTCAAAAAACAACTTTTTACTAATTTTTTGCTTCAATTTAAAAAGTATATACTCGATTTTCCTGCTTAGCTGATATAATTATTCGTTAAAAATTGAAGCCAATATCTTTTATAGAACCAGTTTAAGTTAAGTTAAACGAGAAACAGAAATTTGGCAATTAAATTTATTAAAAATTATAATTAAAAATTTCTTATGAGGTACCTAACTTTAAGCCCCTTAATTTTTTTACTTTAATTTAAATTTATTCATTCATTTATTTTTGCTAATGAATTTTGTCTTTTCCCTTTTAGTTTTAGAAATAATTAGGTCGAAATAAATTTTCTCTCATTTTTGGCTTCGTTTTTTTGTTTATATATTGCCACTACTTTTTCACTCTGTTTTATTAAAAAAATCTAAATAATATTGCTTCTAGAATCATATGAATATATGAATTCAATGATAAATTTGTGTTAATCAAAAGTTGGAACTTCAAAAAAAAAAAAAAAAAAAAAAAAAAAAAAAAAAAATATCTCAAAGGGTGGAAACATTTATTCGCTGATTAAATTTGTTTTTTGTTGCAGGCTGTATCATTTTGTTTAACTCTGACCATGTAAAACATTATTCAAAGGTTCAAAATTTACAGAATTATAAATAAACCTTTTATAACCACAGTAAATCAAAATTTAATAAAAAAAAACAAATTCAAATTTAAGATACATATGTATTATGTTTAGAATGTTTGTACGTATGATTTTATTTATTCATATATTTATTTATTTGTTTATTTATTTATTTGTTTATTTATTTATTTATTTATTTATTTATTTTTTATTTAATTTTCCATACCCTATTTTAAAATAAGGCTGCTAACTAATTTAAAATGAAAATACTAATTAATATAAAAAATAAGATTCTTCATTTAAAATATTTTTCTTATTTTATTTTAAATCCAATGAAACCTTCATGACCTGTAATGATTTCCTTTTATTTTTTTTCGTCCTTTGGTTGATTAAATATCAAACCCAAAATATCCACAAAAGAATAATTACAAAAACCTTTGCTTTTAATTACAGGAGAGTTTACAAAAGGAGGTTAATAATGACATAAGTCATACTGATTTCATGTGAGTAACCACTTATATGAAATTCACCATAATTTCCTATTAATTGATTATTAGGGTTCTTTTTATTACCTTATAATAACTGATGTCAATTTCAAAATCCTAGATTTGAATATTTTTAATATTTGGTTCTTGGAATACCTTTAATATATAATTATTCCAAATAAAATACATTTTTTAAGAATAATTCCAAATGATGTTTTCAAAAATTGAGCTAAGAAATTTTGTATTTCAATAAAATGTAATGGATATAAAATAATAAATTTTAATTGGTTTTACTAGCTCTTATCAGTCAAACGAATTTTATTAAGTTTAACTACAGTTAGGGACAAAACTATTTGTACACCCCATGCATTTCGTATANNAATTCTTTATAAACTATTGAAGGTATACGAAATATATGAGTGTACAAATAGTTTTGTCCCTAACTGTATATAGGTGAATTACACATTTACTTATGCAGTACTTACACATATGTATATGTATGTACATATAATTCTACATCTACAAAATTATTTATCATTCTCTATCCTATACTTTATCTATTGAGTAAACTCGAAAAACATATGCTTATTTGCAGACGGTATTATCATTGAAAATGATGTTGTTTCAGAAAGGATTTTCTTAAAAACATCCCACAATATACAAAATAGTTTATTGTATTTTCTTACTTTCCTGATTTTCTTTTCTTCTACCGAATGAATATGTTTTTGTTTTGTATTAGTATTAGTATGTTTCTATAACCATATGAGGGCAATTGAAAAAGTTCATCAGAAAATAAAAGGGAAAAATTATTATTATATAGGTACGTAAACAAATCCAAAAAATAAATTTAATAAATATGTTTTCGTGAAAAACACTTATACATATTTCAACAATGTTGCCAATTTGGCTTCTTGATGTAAAATTTTGCCTTTTATTTTGCATTGAGCTTTGAAATTCCCGTTTTGGCCTATAGCTTCATTAATATCATTCAATTTTTAAAATTATCTTAAAAGTAGACAAAATTGTTTCATATTTTCTGTTACAAATTTTATTTTCAAATTCAAGATCGATATCAGAAACAAGTTGGACAAAATTAATTAAACATATTATAAAATTTGTTTAACACCAATACTGTAGTATTTAATCGGCAAAATGATTTGAATGAAAAATTCCAATAAAAATTCTTTGTAATAAGTTCTAAGAGTTAGCAAAATTATTATGTAAACTTTTAAAATTTTGGAAATTTTCTAAAATTTATTGAATTTTCGCACTTTTTCAATGTATAAATCGAATGTGAATGTCAGTTTGTATTTATAGTAAATTTTATGAATTAAGAATTTTTTAAATATCGGGTGGCGAAAATTTTACTTGACGGAAAGACTTAGTTATGAATAAAATGCAATGATTTAATTAAAATGCCTTATTTTATATTTATGATTAAAAACTTTTTTGACATGCCTTCTTAAATTTTGTAAGAATTTGATTTATTTTCACGAAAATAGCCTTAACATCTACATGAATATTTTCAGAAAACAATGTATAGAGAGTCAATTAAGAGACGATTTTATTATTTTATCAACATGTTATTTTTTAATATTCTGAACAAAATATTAAAATAAAAATTAATCGTTATTTTTATTAATTTTTGAGCCAAAACATAATATTCGAAAAATAATAACAAAATTGTATGATATATTATTTGAAGCAAATCTCGTAGGAATTTTTCTTCAAATCCTCAAATCAAAAAATTTTTGCCAAAAATATATTTGTTTTTTTTTTTTTTGTAAAATATGTTGAAATAAATAGCGTAATTTGCGCTATATCTTTTTGATGTGCCCAAATATGTATATTTACTTGTGTTAAAAAATGATCTTAAAATTAAAAAAAACATTTCTATGTAAGGAACTCTAATAAAATATATTTCCATTCAATTTTACAAAATTTTAAAAAATCGCAATTTTTATCGAAGATTTTTTTTTTAATTTTAATAGGAAACTCTAAAATATGCTGTACTAATACCATCAAACATTGACAATATTTGCTTTCCTAGTAAGCTATCGGGTATAATTGGAAATGAAAATAAAATACTTATTTTTTATCCCAATAACTAGTTACTTCTGTTCGAGTTGTCCACAAATTCATGTAGTTATTTTTAGACTCAAGGTGAAAATAAAAATATTTAAGAAATTTTCCGTCAATGAGGTTTGAACCATATTCATAGCCGTTTTTAATGAATAACACCTTACTCAGTACACCATGTCGCACTTAATTTTCAAAGTTACAAAACTGGTTTTAGCATAGAATTTATTTTGATATTTTGTTAAAAGAAAACTAATAGCATCAGATTAAAGGTTGAACCAGAAACTCTGTGTTTCTGATATTCTCTCTGCTATTATACTATTGAGTACTTATTTATGTAATGTAGAGAATGCAAATAATAATGACGACTCATTACCAATAAAGTACTTTAATAAGTGGTTGTCATTACAGAAAATCAAAAAGTTTTTGCTGACAACATACACATATTAAGAAACTAAATAATTTACTTCATTCAAATTGAATAAAATTCTTCATATAAAATTCTTCAATATAAGAATATACATTTCATATAATTTATTGTTCTTATTAGAAATTGTTGACTATACTATTTATGTATATGAACGAAATAAATAAAATTTTAAAAAATATACTAAAACATAAATTACGCAGTAAAAATTTAGTAACGATACATAGTTACCGAACAATATGCTTATCAATGCAACGCCAACATCGACGTCCCTTCAGCAATACATAGAAGTTGTGTTGTGTCAACAGTTAATTTTTCTCTGCATTATATGTACCCAGTTGTGCAACCATTGACCAGATCAATATGTATTTATATTAGAGTAAATAATTATTTGAGATCCTTTTTTGAAAGCATATCTAGTAACTAGTTGCCTCTAATGATATCAATGAGTTAAAATAATGAGATAAGTTGCTAAAATGAAAGTAGTGTAGAGTTATTTAATAGCATTTTAACTCATTATTTAGCAATGGAAGTTTATGCTGGGTAATAGGATGGAATTTAAATTTACAGAAATATAAAAATCTTTAAGATCGAATTTCATTTGAAGAAGTTACGATTTTTTTAAACTTTAACACAATCGAGGTATTCAAATTTGACACCCTGTGGGTTAACTTGTGCTATCACAGGGTGACTAAAAGTTGATTTTTCTGAAAGCTTAAGTCCTCCTCTGCAACTCTTCTATACATTTCGAACACAAGTTTTGGAGATACAGATTTATTAAAAAACTAACCTACTATTGTGACCACAAACGATATACAAATTTAGGTAAATATTTTTTATTATATACTTTTCTGTTTAAGCTTTTATAACAAAATATGAAACAAATAGAATAACAGTATTTCGTATCTATATTCCATGCGGTACTTTATTTGGTTTAATTCACCTTATTTAAAACATATTAGACCTTTTATCATAAAATTATTATTAGTTTAAAATTTATTTTCTAGATATTGGTAAATATTTATTTATAATGTGAATCACATTTTCTATATAATTAATATTATTAAACTTTTTAAAATTTCTTATTTAATTTATTACAAAAGATGACAACTTATACCTAATTTTCCTACTGGGGTTTAAACAGCATTTAAGGATAGATTTTTTTTTGCCAAATTGAATAAAATTCAAATATTAAAATGAATAAACAATCTTCAGTTTGACGAAGAAAAATAGTTAATAAGAATATTTTTTTTATTCAATTCAACAAAATTTTAGTAGAAATAAATAAAATAATTTAGTTAAATTGAATACAAATTCTACAATATGAATAAAAAAATTAGTTAATTTAAATTATATTTTCTGAACTATCTTTTAATTGACTAATTTAATCATTTACGAAAAATTAACAAAAAGTTCCGTTTAATTATTAGTTGATATTTAAGATACTTTTCTTTAATTTTACACCCCATTTTACCGTATTTACTGCTCTTTTTTGATTCTGTGTTGTAACTTACATCCTTATTTAATATTTTTACTAAATTATCAATAATAAAAAATAGTTTATCTAAAACTTAATAAATCAGATTGTTCCGACTGAGGTCTAAACGACTTTAGTACGAGGAGGTAAAGAGGATTGCGTGTTAATAATACTGTTTATTTTATCTTTGGAGGATAATTAAAACTTTTAAATTTTAAATTTGTATAACATCTTTTCTTTAAGATTTTACAATGATTTTTACGTCTGCCCTCATTTGTTAGTATTGTTTACTTTTATAAGGCTAAATACTTTCACACACATAGATACATATATTCGTATATAATCTTCTATGGTCAGATTTTTTTTACACAAACATATGTACAGTACAATACATGAGGCAAACAACAAAAGAACATTTATTAAAACTTTAAATCCCCAATTACTCGAAATGTGTTTATTATTTTTTACTTATTTCAGATTTCATTTGTTGTTGTTGATGCTGATCCTGTTGTTATTATTGTTTGTTTACTCATTTTTCTTTTATCAGGGGGGATGTATTGTCCTCTTGTATAAGTTTAAATAATGTCTTAAACCGAATATAATAAGATGATGGGGGGATGTTGTTATAATAATCAAAAACATACTACTAAATAAGTATCATGACATTAGTATTTGTATGGATTAGAAGTAATTGCCGTCAATGTGTGACAAAAAGCAAAAACAAAAATAAAAGCTAAAAATAAAAATACATAAACACACGTTTTTTACAGTTTCAGTTGTTTTATCAACACCACAATTCGTGCAATCATGACGGTACTCTGACATGATGGAGCACAGGAAAATGAAATTCAAAGATACCAGGGCATGACCCTACCGCAAAATCTAAATTACAAAGATTTTGAAAAAAAAAGACAAAATTGTTAGATACAAACATTTTGTTTGTGTGACTTTAGAAACGTAAATAAACTCGTTAAAAAAAGAAACCTACTCAGTCTAAAAGTATGAGAGTGACCATCATGTTTGTTGTGTTGAGGCATGTTAGTGTCTATGACTGTATGTGTATATATATGTGTGTGTGTTTGAGCAAGTTCCGGTATAAATGATAGAAAACGGAAAGACATGGCTATTTGAAAGTGTTGGACAGTCACACATAGCTTAACGTACACACACACACACACACACAGATACATTTAAATAGACATTTGTATATGTACATGTGTAGCCATTCATTTATGGTGTAATGGAAAATTTATAAACAAGCTTAAAAGGATTGAATGAAAACCGAGACAGAACAGACTAAATGGCCAGGTGGTAGCTTAGAATGACTATTTATGAGAATGTCACACACACCGACTGACAACCAAACACGAAAAAATATTATAGTGTAAGTGTATATGTGTGTATAAATACATAAGCATAGTGTATGAATGTGTTATTAAGGGTTTTTATGGGGATAGACTGATAAGCACTTACCTGACTCTTCATGGGGTCTGTATTCACTTGGCACATGTAACTACCCGAATCATTTAGCTGTACATGGGATATGTGAAGTTTCCAGGTGTTGTGACCATTGTGTGTCACTGATAATCTCGGATTTAGAGACACCATATGGGTGTGAATACCCAGTATTGCTTTAGAATCGGATTTAATCCAGGCAACCTAGAAATATACAAGCAAGCAAACATATAAATAATTATACACACACACACATAACAGAACAATCCAAACATAAATAAATGATTTAGTTAACCACACACATACAAACACACATAGTCTTACGCATACATACATACATTCTTTACAAAAACCTCTTCTTAAAACATATTTATTCGTATTTTACTTATATGAGGGTAATAGGCAGACAGTCGACCGACCACATATTGTTTACATGTACATATGTATTTATATATAAATTAGAGTGATTCAAATTTTTTTATATAAATTGCTATACAGTCGACCTATATTTGATCAACTTGACTTGAGTTAATTTCAAAATAAATATTTCTAGAAACAGTTAAGTTTAATGACTAACTGATCAAATTTTTAAGTGATTTCTTATAATTTTCTGCACTACACGCAAACCACTCTAGTGTATGTGCATTTAACAACTGCATAAGTTTATGTGTTTAAATTATTGTTTTATGTGTACTTCTAAGTTTAAAATATGTCTATGTTAACTAACTTTATATATCTAAAGTAGAGTTGTCGAAAGCATTTTCATAGTTTTTTTTTTTTAAATAACTATTCGTCTTGGTGTCAGGCGTTAATGAACTGGATCAAAGGATATAATGGAATTTTTGAAGTCTTTTTGATTTTGCAATATATCTCGAGAAATTTTTGTATGCACACATTTGATAACTTTATACAGAAAATGTCATTTATGCCAATCAATTCGTCCTTTACGAAGCTTTCAAGTAGTACAAATATTTTGGCCAAGAGTTACAATTGAAAATATATAATTTTCTTAGCTCACAAAAGTTTCATTGAAGCACACAAAACTTTAAACATGACATCGTAGAATTTAATAAACTTACAATACCATAGTAAAATTCAAAAAGGTACATTAAATTTCTTTTTGAACTCTTAATAACGCAGGTTCACAAAATCAAAAAAAGAAAAAAACTGGGACTTAAAGTTTCTCAGTGAATATAGGTATTAATTGAACTAATCCACTTTTTTAATTTACTCTAGTTATAGCGATAAATTTCGAATTGTAAAATAAAGAATTTATTGAAGCATATCTCAAAAATGTCTTGCCAGAAATTAAAAATATCCATAGTTTATAAATTCTAATGAAAACTCTCTTCAAATTAACTTTACTTTCTTAAAAAAAATACAACGTAACTACAAAAGCAAAAAAGCCGATTTTAAAATCTAAAGTCGACTGTTATTTTAAGTTTTTTATCATAAAGCTTCTTCCAAATAAAATTATAAAATTTTATTTTAAATTTTAAAAGAAGCTTTTTGTTTTTTATTGTATTGAAAATTCATGTAAAATTTGTTTTTATAATTTTTTAAATTTCTTTTTGTTATTTCAGTTCATTGAAAAATATTTTCAAATATTTCAATGTATGAGTTTTAAAAAGCTTTTAAAAT
>MINK01176665.1:3976-17064 GCA_001735545.1 Phormia regina | reverse complement strand
CTTGTATAATACTTTACATTTTTTGTTCATCTAAATCAACGTACAAGTTCATTGAATGAACTGGCAAGTTATTCAAATTCAACGAACATTTTCTTTTATCAGAGTCAATTAACTACTTATTTATCTTAGTACAACTGGTTTTAACTTATCGTTAATAACTGCCTTGAATTGAATTTCAAGGAATATTCTTACGTTTCTTCAAAGAAATGAAAAAATGTAAGATTTGACAAAAATGTCCAATATTTGACAAAAATGTCTTCTCCAAATTTTACTGGAAAGTTTATAGTTTAACAAAATCCCATGGAGGAAAATTAAATAACTTCTATTAGTATTTTTTTTTTTCAAAAAATAAAATTTTTGAGAAAAAAATCAGTAACATAACAGATTGCCCAACTCTGCTCAAATAAAAAAAAGCACTCTGTAGCACATTGTGTAAATTGTCGTTAATATTTGTCTTACTAGATTTATTTAAGTTGTTGCAGTCTGATGTTTGTTGTAATAGCAATAAACAATAATGAAAATTAATAATCGTAATTTTTGCATGATTGACATTTTTCCGCACATGCATGAACGCTGCAACTAAATACTCCAACTCGCACGTTAAATCACATTAAAGTGCTGCTGTTAGTGCTACAGTTCAGGCCACAGACATACAGTCATTCTGACGGTCTACTTTATTTCGTTTTGCTTATTTTGATTTTGCTATTGTAATTGCTCGATAATAAACACCTGTTTTAATACCGAAGACTTAAACGATATTTTAAGTATATTTCTATGTATGTAAGTATGTGTGAGAAGAGAATATTATACAATGTCGACAACCATATAATTTTCATTTAAGATTCCTTATTAACTATATAAAGCATTAAACTAAGTATATATATATATAGTATGTGTATAATGCTATGTAGGACAGTGAGTGAACTAAGGAATAGAATTTTGCACTGTAACTAAAAATATGCCAGATTTGTGCTAATGAAATAAAAGTTTAATTATAATGATTTCCTAGAAAACACTTTAAAATAAAGATTATTAAAATGGAAAATAAATAAAAAAGAAATTTTTGTTTAGCTATTTAACAACTAGAATACTTAAATTAACTTAATTTTCCTTAAAATTAATTTGTTTTAACAAATGTTATCTCTAAAGTATAGGATTTCACATTTTACACAATTATATGGTTGTTAGAAAACCAAAGTGTTGTTTTGACACAATCATAAATCTTTTTCTTTTTTTTTTTTTTTTTAAATCGTAAACAAATCAACACATATTTGAAGGCGTAATACCGCCTTCAAAACTCAAACTAAGCTGGAAAATAAAATAAAGATGCAACCAAAAAAAGAAAAAAAAAAACAAGACATTAAAATACAAATACAATAAATATATACCATAACAACTTAATAAGCGTGAAATCAGAAAATCAGCTGAAACTTTAAAATGTACAAACATTTTGACAGGATCAAGGATATACTACAGACACATTTATATTTTAGTTTTAAAGCAGTTGTTTGGTCTAAAATCGTGTTTCATAGCAGCATTTCCAATTGAGCATAAAATCAAAAATTTGTTACGGTCATTGATGAGATAAATAAGAAATGTAGCAGCATTTATATATTTTTAAATGAAAATAAAGAGAAACAAAAAAAGAAAAGGAATCTATGAATGGATGTCCTACTAAGAAATTCCACACTTTTATTTATGCCGCTTGCCGCCTGTATAGTTGTAATAAAGAGATAAACAAAAACAGAAATATAGCTCTCAATCATTGGCCATGACACGGTTTTTTTCTCTCTCTGTTGTGTAAGTATTGGTATTAAGTTGTTTTAATTGTTTTGAATTCCGGAAGTAATTTATTTTGCTATAGAATGTTATAGAATTGTTAATATTAGTGTATAGTTTTCTTATATCTTTTTTTATATGATTATTTTTTTTTTTTATAATACAGTTGTATTTTTGTGACATTTTTAATTTTTTATCATCAATAAATTGACTTGACACTTTTTTATAAAACTATTGATTTTTCTAAACAATAGATTTATTTACTTTTCTTATAGAATATTTACCCCAGAATTGAATAGAATAAAAAAAACACACAAGATGAAAAATTATTTCCTAGATTCATTGAAGAATTCATAGTTAGAAATATAAAAGTCCTTTATAATATTATCAAAGTAGTGCCGACCATTATTGTTTTAAAAATATTCTTAAGAATTAAGAATAGTCATTGTTACTTTGAAATTTAAGTTGAAGGATATTTCGTTTTGATTAAATTAAAAGAGGTCCTTATGTGAAGTTCATTGTTTTTTATATTTTATTTATTATTAGATTTTTTTAGATAGTGTTTGTCATGGTACATAAACATTTAT
The DNA here is from genome assembly GCA_001735545.1 of Phormia regina. NCBI lineage: Eukaryota > Metazoa > Arthropoda > Insecta > Diptera > Calliphoridae > Phormia > Phormia regina. The sequence goes on along the minus strand of MINK01176665.1, from coordinate 14,698 downwards.
ATTTATGAGATATTTATTAGACTTTATCGTGAAGTATGTATCCTTTAAAACTTGATTATAATATAGTTAGGATAAAGGAACCAATGAATGATTAAGTTTATAATCATTCATAATTTTAATACAATGTAATAATCATTTCTATTTAAAAAATAAATGTAATCAGCTAAAATAAAAGTTAATCAATTGATTGTAAACTTTTATTTTTATATATTGAATACACGATATTACTAACCCAGCAAAAATTCTGCATGCCATGTAATGAGTTAAGATGCTAATATAATGGCTCTTTACTACATACACATTAGATGAATAACTCATTATTTTAACACCAACAACTAATTATTATGTATTATGACTGGTAGGCTTTTCAGAAAGTCATAACACAAATGTCTTTATAAAAGCTAATTACTTTGAAGCTATTCACTAACTCATGAATTTCAAAGTATTGCAGAAGTCATTATTAACAAAATCCGTTACAAATAAGTTTTTTTTTTATTGAAAACTAATATTCATATTAAAGATTACAATTTGAAACTACACAGAAAAAAACTAAAAATCGACTTCAATTACGAAATTGCTTATTTTGATTTTGCTCCTATTATCAAAGTGTTAATAATAATAACTGCAATATTTGATTATATAGTTACTGCTTTTCCTCAAGTAGATATAATCAACCAAATATTTTTTAAAATTGACTTAATTTATTTTATTTCTATATTTTTATAGAAACATTTTATAGATATCCTTACAAGTTAAAATTTTATAAAAATCGGAGGACACTTGGTATTTTTTGGGCGTTCTTTCCTAGAATGGTCGATATTTATTTTCATATTTTAGCGACTCTAAAAATATATCATTTTTAAAATTTAAATGAAAAGATTGATAAAAATAATATTTCCAAAATCAGATCTCAATTGATTACATATCTGGATAAAAGTGAATAGTTATTAATCTGCTTTTATATAATGCAGACAGAATGTTTTTATTATTGAAGAGTAACTGCATCCGTAATTATATGCTGGAAAGTAATAAACCTGAGCCTAAGCCTGAGCCAATTTTTATACCCACCATCGTAAAGATTTCAATTTTGTCATTTCGTGTGTAACATGTCTAAGTAATCGTTAAAGACCTCATAAAGTATATTTGTTCTGGGTCCTGGTTCTACATGCTATGTCCGTCTGTCTATCCGTCTGATCAAAGCAGGATAGGGCTCGAACGGAACAATGTGATTTTGTTTAAATATTAATTTCATATAATGTTTGTTTGGTATTGATTTTCATATTAATTTTGAATGGGAAATTGAACTTATCCATCAGGGTCGGAGCTAATGGGGCTAAAATTTGGGATCCTATGACAAAAACATGTTTTAATTTCTGTCTCTTGTCCGATTTCAAATATTTGTATGCATTATTGTAGCGATTGATAAAACCTACAGATAAAATTCTATATTTATTTCTTATAGTTTTTGAGATATTTGCGTTTGAATTTTTAGTACCTTAATTTTGCATGTTCTTGATCCAGTTTTTTTATATATAGATCATAATATTTCAAACCGATTTTATTAGTCTTTCCTTAGGATAATGCAAAATTATGACCTTTTCCATATCTTTGGCTCTCTCTCAAAAAAATATAATAATTTTATATTTATATATGTTTACAAAGATGACTTCAAAATAAAATTCAAGCCCAATAACTCAAATGGTCAAGGTATATACCCTCCCGAATTTGACATATTTTATATAAAAGTTTTGATTTTAGTCTATATTTTCCCAAATCCCACGAATCGGTAAACGGAATGCAATTAAAGTACCTATAATATGTTGTTAAAATTTTTCATTCAAAACCTGCAAAACTTCGGAAAAATGTGGATTTTAAGACCGAAAACGTAAGGGGGAGTTGGATAATTATGGGAATCCTTTTTTAAAACTCTTAAAGTCTATTCACTTTCAGATTTCATATAATAAAGTCGACTACCACAAAAGATACCGAAAATATATTTATTTTTTTCTCAACAAAACAATTCTTTTACAAAAAGTTTAGCTTTAATTGAAAAAATCAGAAAAAGTATAGATTAATTTTTTATCTAAATTACGTAGCCTAGTTAACATAATTCTTCGTTATATAAAAGAATTGATTGAAATCATTATCTTTCACAAAATCGAAACTATGTCACTTTAAAATTTTATAAGTCGCGGAAAATTCTAAAACCATTTCAAACGCCATGACAATATGGTTTTCATCAAATTTTCTTCCAAATTGAACTCTGTATTTTGCGCACAAGCTTTATATGGTAAGTCAGCCGACCAGACGGGCTGACTTTTTTTTATAAGTGAATCTTCATTTGTGAACAATTTAAGACAAACCTATGTACTTCTTGAGAAAATTCTTAGCGTTCGTTAATTTTGTTAGAAACATTTTGTTACGATTTTTATTTTCTTTTATTATTTTATCAAGGAATAAAATATTATTTTATCAAACTAAAAGTATCTGGAAAAAATCGTAAAATATACACTGTCTTGCATTGGCCGGAACTGAGTGGTGAAAAGAGCTGCAAAAGTTCTTCTTAACAAGGTTGCATGGATATCTTCTTCTTTAATCTTGTTCATGCTTTTATGTACTGCCTTAATACACGCAGAAAAACATAAAATGATCACACCTGATCACCACAACTATCTGATTTCAGCGTTCTCTTTTTTGAATGAAATACCATGTTCATGATCGCAACGTTTTATGATTCCGTTCCTTTTTCTTCAATATTACACCAATCAAATTTTCATTGGTTCACTGAATCTAAGATATATTTCAATATTATTTATATGACTCTACATATGAAAATCCAAACATCTTAGTTATTATTACAGTCAAATTAATCTAACCATTCAGTAATTTACATTTGTTAAAGCCGATTTATTTCTAGTCCAGGTTGTTAGTCTTTTTATCTCTCATTTAAAGTTCAGTATGATAATATAAATAAAAGTTTATTTTTATTGTATGTGATGTACCAATTTTGGTCTAGAAATAGTATGAATGGTTTATATTTGATGAATTTAGACATATATTAAAAATGGTTTATGTTGATAAATGAATTTAATATATATAATAGAATTATATATTGATTAAATTTGTTTATATTTAATGAACTGAGATTATAAATGATAAATACTTGGATAAATTGAGCAATCTTTAAGAAAGCATAACTTTACTAAATTATAGTATTATAACCTTCATAATAAATGAAAATGGAATCATTATATTATTACGTACAAAAATACTTATATAACCATGAAATCAATATTACAATATAGTAGTCTCTTAGTTATGTGCCACCGAACCATTTGTTTCTCTGCTTACGTTTATTAAATTTTAATCGAAACTTCCCCTTACCTTATTACATGATAATAAACAATTTTAAATAAGTTTTTTGATTTTGTTTTAGAATATTCAACAAAAATTGTTTATATTCACTAATCTGAAGAATTATTGAGAACTTTCTAATTAATAATAACATACTATAATGAATATATATAATAATATAATAAAATTAATAATAATATATAATACATATTATTATTTTAAATAATCTAAAATTATAATAATAACGCGGCAAATGAAAAAATCCAAAAGAATCCAAAAGGATCCGACTCTTAATCCAGAAGTAGTGCATTTCGCTTCATTTCCAGTTAATTTAATATATGGTTTTTCATGAGGCGATGTTGATATCCTAGATCACATTTAGAAAACTGTTCCTTAGCATTTTTCTTTTCAACATTGCAGTATATTGAATTATGGATAATTAAACTAATAATTTTTCTCAATAAAATTTTTTTTAACCAAATTTTGCCAACAATAAATATCTATATATTATTAATCACTTTTTGATTAACTTATGGATTCTGTGTTAATAATTTGAATATAGTGAAAAGTTCTTCCTTAAAAAAATTTCATATTTGTTTATCTATTGGACTGATTATAGCACATTTTATATATATTTCTATTTCGCACAATATTCAGAGATTAGAATTGTAAATGTATTTATAAGTCACACTTTGCTTAAGAGGCGCTTAGTAATAACAAGACTGTGTGAAAGATATTAAATTAATTTTCAAAAATTCTTGTTACCATGGGAAAAAGACAACAATTAAAGAAATAAAATACACTAAAACTGCTTCCACTTCATTGTGATCTTCCATGGATGCTGATGATGATCATGATGCTTTTGATTATTATGACGATGAAGAAGATGATGCTGTAGTGTTGTTTGTTGTTATTATTATTGCTGCTGGTGATGTTTTGCTGAATACTTTATTGGTGAATCAACATGTTTTTTTTTTTCTCTCATTTCGTATAATATGGATCAAATTCCACCATGAGACCTAACCAACATCACACCAAGCACGCATTCATTTCTTAAAAAAAAAATCAGAAAACATGGTAAAAAAATATGTTACTACATATTTAATCCGCTAAGGAAAAGAAGAAATAAAAGTTGTCTGTCTGTCGGTATCAGCTTTGTTGTCTGTTGTTGTTGATGATGATTTTTCAAGAGTTTTTCTGTTGTATACCAACAAAAATGTTTGTTGTTTGTTATAAAACTACTATAATCATCAGCTTTAAAGGTGTTTGGTTTAAATATTAAAATATATACACACTCATTTACACATTACACTTATACATACATATATAGTTATAAATAAGTGAATAAATAATATTTATAGTTTGATTTACTTATAACTTAAGAATCTGTTTCCGTTTGCATTTAGCAACAACTACATTTAGAAAATACTTATGTATTATGATACATATTTTTAAAAATTTATATATTTTTTTTACCAAAAAATCAAACTACTTTTCTAAAGTTGATGATTAATTTGGGAAACCTTTCTTATTTTTTCGTAATAGACTATGAACTTTTATAATATTTGTTATTAGTTTTTTTTTATTGACAATTTATCATTACTTTTGCTATCACTATTTAAACGTGATTCATAAGATTTATTTAATAAGTTGTAGACAATTTATACGACATGTTAAATGGATTGCTGCTTGGATTTCCGTTTTGATAAATTGTTTTTTCTGCAGACTTTTGTAGGGAAAATTTGGGTGGAAGTAGATAAAGTGTAGGAGTAATAAATAAACTTTTTTATTATGTTCCTTTTTTTAAACTTTTGAATATTGTAGTTCTGTTTATTATATTAACGATATTTTTAGAATGATGTGTAATTTTTAAGTATTATACTTAAATGAAGTGTCATACAATCCCAGTGATATTTTTAAGACCAGAATTGCTATGGCTAAGAAATTTCTAGTTAAGACCCAATTATAATATTGAATATTATCCTTTTAATTGTAAATTGTTTATGAAGAATAATAAAGCTTTCAAATAGTTTAATTAAAAAAATTTGAATGCTATAAGAAAATTAGAAGACAAAAATAGGGCGCGCAATTTAAAATCAAATTTCATAAAAATATGCTCATGTTGTATATATGTGCCTACAGAATTTTCACAGGTGAAGTTTAGGGCCCAAATGGCAAGAAAGGCTTTTTTACAGTCGGCTCTATAAATACCGAAATATATATCAAATGACCTTCTCAAAAAGTCTACTTTCATTTATATCCAAAAGAGGTCTCCATAGTTCTTTAAATTGTTTTTCAATTTGTTCAGAGCTAAGATCTGTTGAGAGTTAATGGGTTCTTGTGAAAGAAAAATTTAAAAACGTTAAAAGGTTTCCTTGAAGTTGACATTAAAATTATTATATTTAGGCACTTTAAGTGAATTTGCCTAAGTACTTTATATGGACATAGTGCTCTAGAGTAAATCAATTCCTTTGAAATTTGATAGAGTTATTTACGGTTACCAAACATGTAGTTTTACTAAATTTTTATAAAATTCAGACAACATCATATATGGCATATATAATAGCTAGAAAAATCTTTGTATGGATGGTGGGTGATAATATGAACCGATCACAACAAATATTAATAATAATTTTATTTTTTTTTATTTTATTTTTTTTTATTTTATTTTTTTTTTTTTTTTTTTTTTTTGTTAAAAAAACATTCATACTAAACTTCATTCAATTATTTAAAAAAATTGCTCTAAATTCTAATTTGTCTAAAAAATTCAATATTTCATAATTTCTAAATTATTATAAATGGACATTCTGGTCCTTCAGATGTATGATAAGGCTTTGGATCATTCGCTACAAAAATGAAAAACCGATTGAATTTTTTCAAAAGTAATCGGATTTTATTGCTCATAACTTCTAAAATTTATTTATACACTTTGAAAGTTCAAAGCTCAAAATCGATTATATAAAGATCAAAGCTTAATATCTCAAAAATCTGTTTTTAAAAATTCTTAAAAAATAAATATATTGACCATGTAACTCTATACAATATTTGTGTCATATTTCAAGTTGGAGCCTCTTTTGGTTTAGCAGTTATGAACACAAAACATGTTATGGGATTGGTCCAAAGTGACAGGGGCCGGTTCTCGTTGTAACACTTTGTATGAGCTGGATCTGTCACTTTAACATGACGTTGGCATAGGTCCGAGAAATTCAGGTCACAGAACTAACCCAAAAGGTTATATTCAGTATTATAAAATATAATATTTCAAGTATTTTTAAAATATCGGATTTTGAGATTTAATAGCTTGAATTATTTTATGTCCAACTTTGACCTTTGAACTTTTGATGTAAAAGACTATGTATATATCGTTATGAGGATAATTTAATTTTTTTTCTTCCACTTTAGCGTTGATGATAAATTTTGAGAATAAACATTGGAAGACCCCTCAAACGCAGTAAAAATCAGTTTAATATAAGAAAAATATAAAAAAAAAATAATAATTGATCTTCAGTTTCCAACTAGTGATTAAAAGTAATGGTTCTAGAACATTTTATCCAAAAATAATAATAACACTGAGTTTTGTATTGAATAATTTTTGAAAAGTTTTCTAGCGAATCAAAATCCCATGGGAAAAATTTTTAAATTATTTTCCATAAACAGTATAAAATTGATACCCATTTCGGTTTCGGTTTTTTTAACAAAATGTATGGGACCCATTAATTTTGTAGCTGAAATCCAATTTTAAAAATTTTTTAAATGATTGTTACGTATTATGCCAACTTTAAAGAAGAGTTTGAGAGATCTTCCTACTACGAAATTTCAAAAAAAGCTTTCCTCGGGACTCTATTGTACAATTTTTTGAAGTTTATCTCGAAAATTAATATTTTGATTTGGCTAAATAATATATAAAAAGATTTTATGAAAAGAAAAATTCGTAAATGTCAAAAATTCAAAACTTTATTTTTTCAAACATTACCAGCAAAAGTTTGGTAATGGCATGTAATTACTGATGCAGTTACTTTTCAATGATAATAACATACTTTCTGCATTACACGAAAGTCGATTAGTAACTTTTTACTTTTAACCTGATGCGTAATAATTTCATTTAGATAAGATTAACTTGTAACTTAAGTTACAAAAATTACTTATTTTTAGAATTGGTAAAAATACATTTATTGCTTGTTTTTCTATATCGTACGAATATTCATTTCGACAATTTACACAGAAAAAAATATTTCAAATTTATTTTTTAATAAAATTATTAACTTTTTATTGAAATTTAATTATATTACTAATTATTAATACAATTAACTTTCTAATTGGTTCAAAATTATTTTTTTTTAAGAAATTGTCATCTCTTATAATATAAAGAAAAATGAAAATTTTTTCTGCAAAAAAATAGAAATAAAATAAATTTAAGTAAATTTTCAAAAATATTCGACTGATAATATCTATTTGAGAAAAAACTGTAATAATAAAATCAGTTATTAAAATTATCATTTTGGTGACTGGATCAAAATCAATTAAAAATTAATTAATATAAGCAATTTCGTAATTGAAATTGATTTTTAGTTTTTTTCTGTGTAGTTTTAAATTATAATCTTTAATATGAATATATGCTTTCAATAAAAAAAAATTAAAAAAGATATCAGCTGTTCGTTTTGTTATGTTTCCGAACTTATTTGTAACGGATTTTGTTAATAATAACTTCTGCAATACTTTGTAACTAATAGCTTCAAAATAATTAGTTCTTATAAAACCTTTCTGAAATAGCTGCTAGAAATAATATATACAAAGAAGTTGCTTCTAATGATATCACCTTGTTTAAATAATGAGTTATTCATCTAATGTGTATGTAGTGAAGAGCCATTAGCATCTTAACCTTTTATATGGCAACTAGAGTTTTTGATGGGTAAAAATAAATTTGTGGCAAACAAAACAATTTCAAATGATAGTCATCAAAAAAGAAATCAATTTTAGTCAAATAAAAATATCATATAGTATGTTAAATGATTTTATATTATTTTACAAATGAACCCAAATAATAAAAATGATTTACATCACAAATATAACCCTAGTATTAATCATGACTATTTGATCTAATAATAACTCATCTGAAATAAAAACCTAAGTTCACTTAAGTAAATTTATTACTTTGTTTAATTAGTAATAAGTCCATAAATTAATCAGTTTAATAGGCAAACATTTTATTACCCCATTGATGATCACCCCAAACAAAGCTGTTCTCGTTTACTTACGCTTATTCTCATTCTCATTCATTCACTCCCTCTCTTTCCATTATTTACATTCGATACCGTTAATCACGTAATATTTAAATCGCAATGATCGAATATAACATTCTACGAATTCTTGATATTTATCCATTTGTTTGTGTCTATGTGATCATTTACACATTTTATACGAGCAAATATTAAAAAATTGTCACAAGGCAAACAACTGCTGCTATTTGTGTTTAAACACTTTAAAATTAAAATTTTTTTATTGTAGTCATTGTTGACTTTTTATTAAAATTTCATTCATTCATGAATACGAAAACAATAAGTGACGTCAAAACTTGTCGTACGCCAAAATATGATTCATTTGATTTTCATAAAATTTTACATAAATTTATTAAAATATATTCCTATAACAATATTTTATTATTTCTTTGATGATATTTTATTATCTCTATTGACATTTAGATCATAATAAAAAATTAGTATATGAATGATTTTTTTACCCCTTCAATTATAGGTATTTTGTTTCTTTTTTTTTCAATTGTGGTACTTACCCCACTTTTTTTGTTAATAATGACAATAACAATAATAATAATTATGAGGCACTTGAAAATTTGTATGCTTACGCACATGAGCATATTTTATTAGGATTCTTAGTAACGTCTAAATAAAATCATAATATTTGCTTTTATTTTTTTTTTATTGAACATAGAGTTGCCAGAATAATTTTGACATAAGGGAGGACATATTTTATGTAATGTTTTTATTATTAAATAATAATATAAATTAAAATTATTCTTTTAAGAAAAATTCTTCTACAGAAAAAGATGTTTCAACATGACATGGAATCCGTTGTGACATGGAATCACTGACTTTGAAATTCTTTAAAAATATAATAAACCATCATATTAACGAAAAAGTACCACAATGTCCCCTAATGAATTTTCATTAACTTAGGACCATATATCTAAATTACAAATTATAAAATATTCAAAAAGTAGCATTAGAAGAACAAAAAAGTACCATAAAGACCGCATTATTGATTTTTTTCCCATATGTATGTATATTTAATTTCATGTTTCTAGGTTAAATGTTACAGGAAATTCTAAGACTACAATTGGAAGACTAAAAAAAGTACCACAAAGTCCCCTGTTATGCATTCTCATTCACTTAGGACCACTAACCCTCATTTCATATTTCTAGGTTCATAATTTGTTATTTTAATTTTAGAAATTAAAATAACAAAAAAGCACCACAAAGTGCCTTCTTATGAATTCTTATTAAAGACCACACATATCTAATTTCATGTTTCTATGTTCATAACTATAGAAAATTCAAAAAGTACCAAAAAGTCCCTCTTTGTGAATTCTTTCCAACATCGGACCATGCGTATTTAATTTCATGTTTCTAGGTTAAATATTACAGAAAATTCATAAAGTACCATTAGAAGAACAAAAAGTACCAAAAAGTCCCTCCTCTCGAGATTTCTTACTCATAGGACCCTATATCTTTAAGTACCACGAATTACACTCTTGTGAATTCTAATCCACTTAATACTTAATTTTATGTTTCTAGGTTTAAGGTAATTGAAAATTCATTATTAAGTTTGAATAAAATGTAATTTTCCGCCTTTACCCCTTTTTTGGTACTTTTTTTCAAAAATTGTATTCCAATAAATTTCTAAATTGAAGTAGTGTTTCATATTAAAATTCTCATATGAATATTTCAATAAATATAAAAAAATGTTTCATGACAAAAGTACCAAAAATAGGTACGACTTTTACCCCTTAAAAGTTTGAATTTCTAAAACGTACCGATTTATATTTCTAATTTTTTATAAGTTATGAATACGACATAAATTTTATCTGTATGTTCATTGGTTTCAAAGATACATATGGTGCCAAAAAAGTACCCGTTTTCTCCCTAAAACGGCTGATTTTTAAAAAAGTACCAGACACCTGTCCAATTATATTTTTTAAATGAAAAACGATAACTATTCAACTTTTTTTGTATCATTATCAGATTGCGAGTTATAAGGTTACCGATTTTTCCCGTTTTTACCCTTTTTAACCCCAAAACATTCGAATTACCAAAAATCCCGTCTTAGTGGATCTATATACGTTCCAAATTTCGT
>MINK01176663.1:0-11521 GCA_001735545.1 Phormia regina | reverse complement strand
AAAACTAAAATGCCTGTCACGCGAATAAACAAAAAAAGAAAAAAAAAAAAAACAAAAATAAAATAATAAAATTGTTACTAGTTCTAATTTTGAGTAAGTATGTATATAATGGAGAACACTGGGAGAATTTTTAAATTTATATAATCAAATTATACATATTTTTAGAACTTAAAAAAGTAAAGCTTTATTCATATTTATCAAATATTTGACTAAATTTGCATAACCGCTGCTTTAAGAAAATTTGTTCGATCTTGCAAATGCAAAAAACAGCTACAAATTAGATTCGATAAAAATATTTTCCCATTAAAATGGAGAAGTTAAAAAATGTTTTACATAGTTGTTGCGTCATTTTGATCAAATAATTGATTAGGCTGAACTTATATTAATTTTTTTTTTTATGATTTTATACTTTATTCAAAAAAAATCATACATTATTTGTGTCCTTAATTAAAAACAACAAGAAGTTCATATCGTTTTTAAAAAGTACTTTATTAAACAAATAATAATATTTATAAAAATTTTAAAATATTTAATTTTCATTAAAAAATTGCAAATAAAAAATTATATCACAAAATCGTTACTATTCTAAACAAAAATTTCAATAAAATTAAAAATTTTCAAACAAAAATGGATAAAAGAAAACATAAAAAACATTTCTTTAACAAGACAGTGCGATTTGAAATTTTAAATCACTTTGACAAAAACACACCTGTATATTTGAAAAATTACAGTTTAGTTTATTTTATAAAATATATCTTATTTCTACAAAAGGTAAAGGTATGAAAAAAATTAGAATTTTCCTATCTTTTTACTCAGAATATGTTATATCAATTACCGTAGATATAACATATTTGTAAATATTTTAATGAATATGATATAATAAAGAAAAAAATTAAAATTTCAAAATTATATTTTGAAAGTTATTGTTTGCCGTAAAGTAATTGTACGAAATAGAATAGAAACTTTTTATGAATTTGGGAAAAAATGTTCTATATACAAAAATTATACAAAAAATTTTCTGTAATAAAAAAAAGGAAATTTATTTAAAATTTTTGTAAAAAAAGGTAAATTTACCGAAAATTTTCTATTAAAAAGAAAATGTGCAACAATTTTAGTATAAAGAGAAAATTAATTAAGAAAAATTATGTAAATTTTCTATAAAAAATAATAAATCAATACATCCATTAGAATAAAAAAGGAATTTATAAAAAATAATTAAAAAAATATGAATCCTTTTCTATTGGTGTATACATTTTTTATTTCTTCCAGTTCTTCTAAACTTTGTACCTAAAAAATCTAAAATGGGAGACAAAAAAAAAAAGAAAATAGCAAATAAAAGTAAGAATCAGAGTCAGAGGTTTAATGCTAACAATGGCGTAACTTCCTTTCAATGAATGAATGAATGTTTGGTAACTATGTGGGTGCACAAAAAAAAAAAAAGCGGAAATACAAATGTAGCCATACAGAGAGTTGAAAGTAAAAGGGAATTTACCTCCAAACATACACACACGTAAAGAAATAAGTAATTATGTTGGTAAGTATTAGTACCAATAACTCTGCAAACATGTAATAGTTGAAGGAAATCAGCCAATGAACCCCAAATCAAGGGGTTATGAACTATTTCCAATTTCTTTTTTTTTTTTTATAATATTCAATTCTTACGATGGCAACGTTTTGTGTTTATTGTTGTTGTTATATATGGCTAATATTGTTTTCGACACGAATTTTTATAAGTTATGACAGTAAATGAGAGTCAGTGGCAAAGAGAACATACTTACTGAATGAGAATCAGTTGTAAATTTGTTTGTGGGAGTAAATACGAAACAACAAAAAATTGGTAGCCAAGACTAGAATAGAAATTCATTGACAAAAACAGTTAGCGCGTGACACGTGAAGTTAAAGAACGTGACAAATTAAACTTGCCTGAATAAAGTAAAAATATAATAGAAGAAAAAATAGATAAGATATTTTCTTAAAGGATTAGACAATGTTTTCTATTTATTACTTAAGTAAAAAAAATATATATATATATATAAATTAATACTAAAGTGGGTGTGTAAGGGAGTACTTTAAATAGATTTGTAAGGCTTAGAAATTGATTTGCAATTATTTCGTACATCAATCATACTCTACCTGTCACAAATAAATAACTAAAAGTAATATATTAAGAAAAAAAAAAAAAGAATTTATTTTTATATATTAACTCGTTTGTTGTAACATTTAATTTGTTCGAAAGTAACAACATGTCTTTATCGCTAACAACTGGTCGTAGACAACAGACGTCTTCTGTTAAGTGGTCGACAACACAACAACATCAGCAGCATCTCTCTCATCAACATTTTAAAACAGACACTGCAACAGCAACGACCACAAATAATTTATTGCGTCAACATTATCTAAATCAAACTGTACGAAAGCAAAAATCTTTTATTGAAAAGGGTCAATTAATGAATAAAACTCTTTTATCATCTCATACGGAACGTTCATATTTATCTCGCGGCCTTTCGGTAGGAAGATCTCATGATATACAACGTTCTGCATTTTCTCGACAACTCTTAAAGAAACATTCAATCATTACAACGCAAAGTTGTAATGGAAAAAATGAACGTGAAACTTTAAAAACTGGCGATATAATCAAAAGAAATATAACGAATTGCGGTCAAGGCCCCAGTGGTAGTGTTGAATTTTTAAGAAATTCTAGACATATACAAGCTTGGTCATCGACTTCTTCAATCTTAAAATCTTTAGATAAAGAATTGGCTCAATTGAATGGTGTAGTAGGCAAATGCAAAGACGTTAATGTGCTAAAGGGAAGATCAAATATTGTGGATAACCTTAAAGTGTAAGTATTACATAGTTGTCGATTTAAGGGGTCTCATCTTTATCTTGATATTAAAATTTTTAATATGATTTATTTTCATTAAATTATTGATATATTTATGGACTTTATGTTTGTTAAACCTTTATTCCGGAGGACATTAATTCGTATTTGGATATATTTCTAATAAACTATTACATATAGTACTTGTTTTTTATGAAAGGCTAACTTAAAACGAATAAAATGTATTTTTTTAAGTATCCTTTTGTCATAAAAACTATTATCTATCAAATAATCTACATTGTTTTCAAATTAATTACGAACCAAAGGACTAACCTCTTTTAATAAAGTATAATTTTTAAGCTAAAGTACATACTATTTTTTCAATTATATCATACCTATCACTTTTTTAATTCTGCAAATAAAAAATATTCTTTTTCAAATAAAGTACGATTTTTCAACTAAAATTTCATTTTTGGAATAAAGTATTAACTTTTGAACAAAAGTACGTACCATTTTTAACATAAATTATCACTTTTTATGTAAAGTACCACTTTTCAAGAAGCACATTATTTTATTATAAACAAAAGCATGAATCTATTTCAAAGAGACTCTTTTTTCAATTTAAATACTATACTCTTTTCCTGCTTTATAATTTTTCATTGAAAGTACATGTTATCATATAAAGTACCACTTTTTAAATAAAGTATCACTTTTCAAATATAGTATTTTTATTTTTTAAATAAGCATACTTTTTCATCGATTTTGAACCAACGTAGCGATTCATTCCAGTTATGAAAATTGTTTTATTAACATCAAAATTTACATAAATATAATGAAATTTTGTCATTAATGCGATGACTCTAAAACTTTTATAAGATGTAAGCTTACGTAACAGACAGATATCGTGTCATTCAAACAACGAAAACTTTCGTATATAGAATGAAAAAGTTTCATCAATGGAATGAAACATTTACATAAAATACATTGTCATAAATGAAATGAACAAATTACATTTATTGTAAGATGTTTTTCATTAATATAATGATAAATAAATAAATCAAATCCCTGANATATATATATATATATATATATATATATATATATATATATATATATATGTCAGGGATTTGATTTAAAACTTAAAAACAAACGGTTATTGAACCAGTTGTCAATAATATTGGCAATTTAAGGAAATTATATTTATATAAACGCAAGTAGTTTTTCTACATATGTAAGTGTGTTGCTCTCAAATTGGCATACATTTCTATTTTTTTTTTGCATTTTTATTGTTTACAAATAAAATATTTTCAGAGTTGACTCCTGCATTTCATACTTAGATTTATATGTATTAATGAAAATAAAATATAACAATAAAATTTTGTAAATTATTATTATAGACTTTCTACTTTTCATTTTCTGTAGATTTGTTATTTGCCCAACCACGCAAGCCTTAGTGAAACGTTCGTTTAGCAAAGATGACATATATTAATACACATAAAAAAATATATATGTATATAAAATAGGATGTAATGTAAATTCAGAATTTTTAATTCAAACAAAATACTTTTCTGCTTTGAATTTCAAAAATGTATTGTATCAAAATTATTGTATAATGTTGTTTGCTTGTAATAGGGTACTTAAATAAAAGGAAAAGTACTTATGACTACATTAACAAAAATAGAAATAAAATAAAGACAACACAATGCCTGACATGACATAGGAGAATTTTTACACACTCAACCAGATATAGATAGATAGATAGATAGATAGATAGATAGATAGATAGATAGATAGATAGATAGATAGATAGATGTAGATAGATAGATAAGATAATTGATAGATAGATAGATAGATAGATAGATTAGATAGATAGATAAGATAATAGATAGATAATAAGATAGATAGATGATAGATAGAATAGATAGATAGATGAGATAATGATAGATAGATAGATAGATAGATAGATAGATAGTAGAAATTAGATATAGAATAGATAGCTAATAGATAAATAGAAATAGATAGATAGATAGATAGATAGAAATAGATAGATAGATAGATAGATAGATAGATAGATAGATAGATAGATAGATAGATAGATAGATAGATAGATAGAATGATAGATAGATAGATAGATAGATAGATAGATAGATAGATAATATATAGATAGATAGATAGATAGATATATATAGATAGATAGATAGATAGATAGATAGATAGATAGATAGATAGATAGATAGATAGATAGATAGATAGATAGATAGATAGATAGATAGATAGATAGATAGATAGATAGATAGATAGATAGATAGATAGATAGATATATAATAATAGATAGATATAATAGATAGATAGATATAAATAGATAGATAGATAGATAGATAGATAGATAGATAGAATAGATAGATAGATAGATAGATAGATAGATAGATAGATAGATAGATAGATAGATAGATAGATAGATAGATAGATAGATAGATAGATAGATAGAAATAAATAAATAAATAAATAAATAAATAAATAAGTAAATAAATAAATAAACTGATAATAGTTATCTCAGGCGCGGATCCACGGGGAGGGAGAAAGGGAAATTTTCTCCCCCAAAATGAAAACTCTTAATGGGAAATTTGTACTAAATCATAAAATTTAAGAAAATAATTGTGAAAATCATTATATTATCTTCTCCCAAAAGCTTGAACTAGATCCGCGCCTGAGTAATCTTGATAATTCATGTCTATTTTCGCGTTCCGCTTAAATATCCTAGTAATTAGTATTATTTCACATTATTAACATTTTTAGAACTCTAACTACAAAGTAATTAAACTTTATTAAATAATTAATTCCTTATCGAAACTTTACATCTCATATTTAGGTTTAATGAAGATTTTCCCTGGCAACTCGTTAAGCAAGAGTTACTATCGCTGTTTGGGTATTAAACGTAGTCAGTTGGATTTCATTTTCATAAGTAATTCCTGTTTCCATAAACGATTTAATGTTGTGTCAAATTATTTGCGCTTAACCAACCGAACACATGAGACAAAGTCTCACAGTGAATTTTAGTTGATTGTATATAGTAGTATGTGTGTATGTAAAATGAATAAAACTAATACCAACATAATGTTAACATCCACAAAACCCAGTAAACATTTAAGGTGTCAGGAATATCAGATAACATAGTTTGTATGATGATTTTTTTAGATTTGATTACTACTGAAGATATTGAAAAGCTTTTCGAAATGTTGGATATTAAGAGTAGATTTTCTAAAATCTATTTAAATTTTACACATTATTTTAAATAACAACTATTTATTAAATTCCATAATTTTTTCCACCTGGGTTATGTTTATGTGGTAGTTAAATATATGTATATGTGTGAATTCAATGTTTATGTTTATGTTTTTGTTGATGCTACGTTAAATTATATGTATGTGTGTAATAAACCCACTGATACATAAATATTTTATCCATACAAATTTGTATATACATACATATGTATGTATGTATATATTCCTACATAAATATGCCTGGTTAAAAGTTGTTTTCAATCTGTTTTATTTTGTTTTTCTCTCCATTTTATTCCTTTTCATTTTGCCTACAGTTACTGTTGTAAGAGTCCTTTTCCTGTTTCCTTATTTTATTTATGTGTGAGTGTATGTATGTGTGAGTGTTTTTATTTTTGGATGTTTCAATATTGTCAGACTAAAACGGCTTAAAATCTTTGTAGTATTAAGGTTTACACGTTCTTTGGTGGGCTTAATAGTTTGGGACGTTGATAAAATTTTCAATTCTTTGTTCATTTAACCATAAATATTTATGTAAATTTTTAATAATAAATTTATGCTTGTTTAGCTACATATTAGCAAAATTATTTACTCCTTATTGGTTATTTAAAAATTTACATCTTTTTCGATTGTTTCGAAACAATCAAGTGCTTGAGGTTTCTTGTGCTGTCTAGGAAAAATTGTTGATGTGTGGGTGAGTAAATGAATTTATTTATTAAAATGATATGATTGTTAAGAAAAGATAACCTACTTGGAATCATTGTGTTATAGAAAAGTTAAGGATATAAGAAGGAAATATTGATTGTAAGTAAAACTTAAAGTTAATGATGTTTGAAATAAGTTATTAATCAGTTAGAAATAAATTTTTTGTGGCCACAATATGATGATCATTTTAAAGTAGTTAAAAATTTTTAAAGTTAAACTAAAAACGATACAGTGTTAATAATGAAGCTGCTATGTATGTATGAGATAAAATTAAATTGTACATGTTCACTGTAATTTAGTGTGAGAATAAACAATTTTAATATGGAAAATCATTTCACCAGTTCGATTTCCGCGAACATCATGGCACTATTGAACAAGTTAATCTATTAACTGGAGAGATTATAAAGTCTTTTGAACAGAAAAAATATTGCTCTGCCATTTTTCTGGATGTGGCACAAGCTTTTGATAAAGTTTGGCACCAGGGTCTAATTCACAAAATTAAATGCTTGTTGCCTCCTAGTACTCATAGAATACTACAATCTTACCTTTCCAACCGATTGTTTAAGGTAAAGTATAATGGATACGTTACAAGAGATTATGAAATTAATGCTGGTGTTCCGCAAGGAAATGTTCTCGGATTGACACTCTACCTAATATATATCTCTGATCTGCCAACATGCGATAAATTGACTATCTCCGCGTTTGCCGATGATACTGCGGTTCTTAGCATCTAGAGAACTCAATAATTACTTAAGACGAGTGGAGACGTGGTTGAGAAACTGGCGTATAAAAGTAAATGAACTTAAAAGTAAACACGTTACATTTGCACTCAGAATGGGCATTTGTCCTCCTGTCACGCTTAACAATGCATCTAGATAGACATCTTACTTGGCATAGACACATAAAAGCCAAGAGGCTACAAATGAAAATCAAAGCTTCTAATCAACTATCAATCAAAATTAAGCCTTGACTATAAAGTCATCCTGTATAAAAGCATCTTAGAACCAATTTGGACATATAGAATCCAATTATAGGGAACAACAACTAATACCAATGGGAAAAAATTCTTAATGGTACTTTTTTGTTCTTCTAATGGTACTTTTTGATTTTATTTATAATTATGAACCTAGAAATATGAAATTAATGATATGTAGTCCTAAATTAATGTGAACCTATTAGAGGAGATTTTATGGTACGTTTTTGTTTTGATAGTACTTTAACATGGTCCTAAGTTAATGAAAATTCATTAGGGGACATTGTGGTACTTTTTCGTTCATATAATAAAATGGATTCCATGTCATGTTGAAACATCCTTTACTGTAGAAGAATTTTTCATAAAAAAATTAATTTTAATTCATATCATTATTCAATAAAACCCGCGCAACGCCGGGTCAATCAGCTCGTTTTGTATAGAGACCAATTCAGAAACCATATTATATAAATTTTAGTATTAATTTATTATCATATTTTATATTTATGGCTCCACAATTGTCCATAGATGTGTATATATAATAGGGTATTAAGTCGATTAACCGCCATTCGTTTATCCCATTAATTTTGGTCGATTAACTGTTCGGATAATTGAAAACTGTCAATTTTCGAATAACGAATAATCCAAATAATTTGTGTCGAACAACGGATTAGTTATAAATTAATGTATTTCTTAATTTAAATTCAAATAAATACAATAGATTTTTTACTACCAAAGTATTATTTGACACTTAATATCACGTGCTAAATAAAAGTGCCAATGAAACATAATTTCTCTATTCATGATTTTCTTATCACTAAATAGGTATCAAAAATGGAACATTTATTGCAATCATCCGCTGTTGCACTATATCTGGAGTCCACGTTAAGTTTCTTACTTACTCCTCTGTATATTATTTGTTTACTGGGACACTTTATTTAACATAATGCGACATTGAAAAATTAAAATTTTATAAATTCTTGAACTTGTAACAAAATTATTTCCTTTGGATCCTGCAAGGATAATAAGCCTATGAACATTATAATATATTTATAACAAGATATTTATTACTGATACAGAAAATAAGAAAAGTTATATTAAAAATGAACTTTAACTTGAATAACATTTATAGTATTATGCATAAAATCCAACTTTCTGAAACATATGGGTGATTGATCTATTAACACAGACCCTATATTATTTATACAAAGTGTTTAAATAACTATTTCAATAGATTAAATTTTATATATAGCATTATTTATATGTCTAATTTATATAACTAAAACAATTCGAATAATTTGGCATTAATCGGTTATTAACCGATAAACTTAAAACCTCAAATAATTATTTGTCAAATAAACCGAAGAATCTGAAACCCTGATTAATTGGATACCCTAATATATAATGATGTATAGTATCATATGGTGGGTTTTGATCGACTATATCTTTCTTATACGTTTTTTTATATATTTTTTACAGAACTTTATTGTATCGACACATAAGCCACATTATTTAATTTATTGAAATCTATAATACTTCCACTTTATCAATTTACTCCAAAATAAATTATATTGTTTGCAAGAATAATTGTAAATGATGATACTTAAACAAAACTTTTTAATCTTTCTTAATAAAGTTTTAATAAAGTCAACCAAAAAAACAAATATTCAAATAAATTCCATAAAATATATAATATATGTCGGTATATTTCTAAAATTATATCCGTAATCAATGAATCGAAAAACCAATTAATCGAAGAGTATAACAATTGTTATTTAAAAACTTTTTTTTTCTTTTGGTAATAAAAGAAGCATGTTTAACATTTCGAAAAGTACTTATGCATGTGTAAGGTTGATAAAATCATATACATACATAGATACTTATATATGTATGTACTTTTATATGTGTCGTAACACACACACACGTATATATATTTACTTGCAACATAAGAATCATATATATTTTCATTAATTTTCTTGTACTTTGCGACATAAGACTTTTTGGAAGAGATATACACACATATATATATAAGAACATATATACAAACAAACAAATGCAAAGTATGTAATAACTTCTGCTTGTGTTAAAAAAGATTAGAAAACTTTTTTCTTGTTAATTTTACATGACATATTTAACACATGTTATCGCTCTTAAGCTGCCAGATACATAAACAAAATATAGATACAATACACTTAGACCCTATAACATATTAAATGGTAGTTATCTTTAACTAAAGATTTTGGGTTTTTTTATATCAAATTTGCATAAATATATATATATTTTTTTTTAACAAAACCAAATTTTCACCTATAAATTAATAGTTTAATTTAAAAGATTCTTAAAAAAAAAAACTAAAATTATATAAAATTTTCTGGCTGCCAAAGTGTGAAAAACGTGCAAAATTTGTTTTCCCCTTTTTTGTTTACTTTCTATTAAAGTCGACTTAAATTAATATAATTTTCTTCCACTAGATTTCTTATATTACCAAATTTTTTATTTCAATCTACAATTAGTTGTTGTCTTTGTTACTGCTGTTGCTGAAAATGATGATTTTATTTGGCTTGTAACTTTTTTTTTTGTGATAAAATTTTTCTGTTCAAGTTGTGTTTATTTGCATAAAGTTTTTTTCTCGTTGTTATTGTTGTTTTTTTTTAATATATATATGTTTTATTATATTAGCACATATTACATGTACTCTTATAGAAGAAATATAATACAAAGAATTGTAATTATAATAAATTCTTAGTAAAATAATAATGCATGAGTATTATTAATGTAACCTTATTGACGTACAACATTTTAACTTTGAGTTGCATACATATGTATGTGTATTTGAATAATTGTAATTGAGAAAGTTTCAAAAAAAAAAAAAATGGAGAAGAATCTTGTATAATAAAAGTATTATAATGACTTTAATATTAATTTTAAACATAAGTACTAATAATATATTTTACAACAATAATGTTAATGAAATTATTTTTTAATAACTATTTTTTTGTAATTTTAATTTATTAAAAAATTATTTTTTTTGTTGGTGTACACAATTCAAAAATAATCTCTATTATTTCATTACTCATACGCCATAGTACTACAAATAAATATTAATTACATCCTCAAAGTATGCTTTACTTTTTGTATGTAAGTAAAATATGTTCACTATACTTTTGTATATGAACTGTACACCAGGCGTATGTATTATATGTATTATTGCATATTAATTATACGCGTTTCATTTTTGTATATTGATAAATTTTAATTGAAATTTAACAAGGTTGGAAACCGAAACGAATAACGGTATCGGTATTAAATTTATTATACCCTACACCACCAAAGGTGTTTGGGGTATTATGTGTTTGTGCAAACATTGTAACGCAGAGAAAAAATTTTCCTACACCCACCTTAAAGTATATCGTTCGACTCAGAATCACTTTCTAAGTCGATTAAACCATGTCTGTCCGCCCGTCCGTCTGGTTGGCTGGCTGGCTGTACGGCTGGCTGACTGGCAGTCCATGTAAAGCTTGTGAGCAAAGTACGCAATTTTAGAGATAATTTAATGAAACTTGGTACATATGATTTTTTTCGTACAAGGACGAAGCCAATTGATGTTGGTCATGATCGGTCCATTATTTCACCTAGCCCCCATACAAATACTCTTCCGTAATAGAGCTTTAACGCTCAAACATACCTTAAAATTGAAATATTTTAATGAAATTGGACATAAATAAGTTTTATGTAAGCATAAATCTA
>MINK01176662.1:0-14237 GCA_001735545.1 Phormia regina | reverse complement strand
AATTGATATTAGCATTTCACACGCAGAGAAAAAATATGGTTCTGGTGACCATAAACTAAGAGCAACATACTATGATTGTAATATATGATTCCAGGTTACAATAAGTATTTTTGTACGTAATCATTATTATGATTCCATTTTATCATTTATTAGTGAAGTTTATAACCTTACTAATAACTTTTAGTAAAGTTTATAACCTTTTCTTAAATATTGCCTTCAATTTTATCATTTTATCATTTAATAATCTCATGTTATCATAAATATAAACAAATTATATCATATATATAATTCCATTTTATCATATATATAATTCCATTTTATCATATATATAATCCAATTTTATCATATAAATAATCCCAATTTAT
This sequence comes from Phormia regina, assembly GCA_001735545.1. Lineage (NCBI taxonomy): Eukaryota > Metazoa > Arthropoda > Insecta > Diptera > Calliphoridae > Phormia > Phormia regina. The sequence continues at coordinate 13,872 of MINK01176662.1, read as the reverse complement.
CATATTTATAATTCCATTTTTTCATATATATAATCACATTTCATCACATATATTATCCAATTTTATCATATATATGAACTAATTTCATCATATATATAATCTCATTTTCATATATAACTTAATTTATTATATATATATAATCTCATTTTCATACTTATATTCCTTAGTACCACAATATGTGGTACATTCATCTTACTAAATAAAAACAAACTTTATTAATTTATATTTGTTCATATCTGAACTAAATGAGAATTAATAAACTAACAAACTACTGGACTAAAAATATTGGCTTAATGGTTGTGAATTAAACAAAATTAACTGAATGGTTTTAGAATTAACTTTTTAATTGTAGAAATAACTAAATGTTTGGATTTTTCATATATATGATTTCATACAAAAATGTTGAAATATATATTATGATTCAGTGAACCATATTAAAATTTAACGTGGTTGTTAAAATTTTGATTGTGTGTAATCATTGAATGATAAAACGGAATCATAAACGTTGCTATCATGAACATGGTATTATTCAAATCAAAGAGAAACGGCCTTACAATCACTGAATAGTTGTGGTGATCATGGTGTGACCATGTTTTTTTTTCTGCGTGTAGTATTTTAAAAAGGAGCGAGTTATGTTTATTATATATTACATTTATCCTCAAGCAAGCACATAACCAAATAAGTGCTGCCAACATTGAAGTATTATTTACTTCATCTATTAAAAATACCGTTACAATACCGTTCAAATAACAACTCCTATCTATATAAACGCAAACAAATCCGTGCACCTCATAAATATGTGAAATACTATAAAATTATTATGCATCATAAATAGACGTGGAGAAATGTGCAATCAATTTCAAACGAAATGCATTATTCGAATGAGAAAATATGCGAAGCTCAACTGGTAAATAATTCCAGCAACGAGCCACTCTAACTCTAGAAATGATTTCTCAAAACCAACTGCAAGTTATTTTAGAAATCACTATTTGAAGGTTTCTAGTGGAATGAGAAAAACGAAACCACGAACAAAGTTAATAAAGTTGGCCATTCTTAAATATTCTAAAGAAAAGCAACAAACTTCTAAGAACATATCGAAACAATGGTATTTACAACACGGTTCAATCTGGAAGAAATGTAAGCCAACGTTCCAGATATAATTTCTAATCCATAAAAAAATATGCGGCATTAATAAAGTATAAGCGTCTCTCATCTCTCAAACCGGAATACAACAAGATAAATAAATTCTATTCGAATAAATCCTACGCAATATTCCAGACACTCTTCGAAAAATATTGTCAACATGACTCTCAAAAGTGAGTTGATCATCGATATAAACTCCAAGCCATCTCAGCCGATCAACCAAAGGAGTTATATTACCCCTGACAAAAATATTATCCGGTTCAAAAATAGTCACGTGACAGGTACTCGGGGTTAGTAACCAGTTTCAGCTTGTCAATTTTACATGGATTTGTCATTGAAGGTGGCTAATTAGCCCCTTGAAGGCCGAAGAGTATGGGTTTAGTATCGATTATTATAATAAACATAAACACTGAGTGAACGGTCTATTACTGTATTTGTCCGAAATTTTCCGTTGAGTTTCTTGTTAGTGAATGTTTTTGAATGAGATTTTTTATGCTTAATATCAACCTATTATTTTTTTTTTATGAAATCGAAGGAAAAATCTTTACCGAGGCAGACTACAAAATAAAAATCTTTTCATGGAAACCAGAATATCCGTTCCCATAATTATTTTAGTTTCATTTTTTAAATCGCACACGTAGAGACGTAAGAAAAACCCTTGCCTATGTGCTTTTTGGTGATTCACCAAATTTGGTCTTATATGGGAGCTATGGTAAATTATAGACCGACCTTCATGAAATTTGGCACATGGATTTATGCTTCCATAAAACCTATTTGTGTTAAATTTCATTAAAATATTTAAATTTTTAAGATATTTTTGAGTGTTAAAACTCAATTCCGGGAGAACATTTGTATGGGGACTTGGTGAAATAATGGGCCAACTAAAAAGTGATTCTGAGTCGAACGGTATACTTTAAGGTGGGTATAGGAAGATTTTTTCTCTGCGTTACAATATTTGCACAAACACATAATACTCCAACCACCTATGGCGGTGTAGGGTATAAAAATGTTAAAATAATAGTAATCCACTAACATATATGCCGAAACGATTTTCCGCTTATTAATTTTCGAACTTGTTTGAATTTTATTAAAATTTTTCAAAACCTAGGTACAAAGGATTTATGTTAAATTATTTTCATCATGCTTATTTTTATAATATTTTATACGTTATATTTTTAGGAAAAAAACATCGAAATTTAAAATAGCTACTTTTTTATAAGTATCAACCAATTCATAAGAAAGTATCAAAGTAGACTATTACATTAACCCTTTCGGTTTTAATGCGGGAAATACCGTCACTAATCTTTAAAAAAAACTAATGACTGGAATTCCCGCTGATATTAAAAACAATTTTGTAGTTTTCTTTGGAAGTACTGAAAGTTGCCATAGTGCTAAAATACTTCCCGTCATCGCGGGAATTCCCGTAATTTGATCCACAGTTAAAAAATATGATTAAACGATATAAAAGCGGGAATTACCGCTCTTAATTTTTATATGAAAAAAAGAAATGTGATTCTCTCGGTAACTAAAGCTAAATTCACATGCGGCCAAAAGGGTTAAAAGGTGGTTCTTGTATCATATGTTTGAAAATATATATTCGGTTTTTAATGATTTAAAATAGCAACATTTAAAAAGAGTGAAAATCTTGTGTAATTACGTTTACCCAACTCTGTTCGGAAGCATAATATAAAAAAATTGCGTCAATAGCGCCTTAATGTCTCTATTACATTCCCCCCATTCGCCAAAGATTTTATTACAAAGAGTTCCATTTACAAAATAAATTCAATAGCCCAACAAACAATTTAATGTTAATTTCATATCAACACAGAAAATTAAAAGTAATAAGTAAATTTTTGTAAACATTTTTCCAAAACTGAAAAATACTTTAAAATCTATGAAATTTCAATTCCTTTAGAAATTATTTCCACATTTTTCAAATAATTATTAATCACTTACAAAAAGTACAACACATGCAATGCAGTAAGTTCTACTTTAGAGGCGGTGAAAATGTTTCCTCTCTTTTTTTTGGTTAACTGTGGAATTTTTATTTGTTGGGTTTTGTGTAAAGTTCAAATAATGTCGCTCAGAAATTTAAGTTCCATTAAAGTCCAAACATAAAAAATATGAGTATTTAATATTAAATTTTTTAAATTTAATAAAAACAACAACAATGTTGTATGTTGTTTCACAAAACAATCAAAGGCTGATGACTACAAGGCTGGGAGCATATAATTGTTAACTAGTATATCAATAAAATACCTAAATCATTTCTTTTATAATATAAAATTAATTTCTCTTGAGCATAAGAAACTTTGTGCAATTAAATGTACAGAAAATGATTAAATTTTTTATTCATTTGGGATAAATAGTAAAATTACTATTGATTTTCCTCTAAATCTAAAGATAATAAACCTTGCAAATTATAATAATTATATTGATATTTGTGGGCAAATAATATTACCACTATATGTTTAACTTTACATAAATAAGTGTTTTCAAATATAGAAATGAATATGAATATATTGTATAAAAGAAAAAACAACAAAGCTCTTTGATCCCATTGGACTTGTTTGATTAATGATTGATTGTATAGTTTGGACTGCATGAGTAGCAAATTTTTTTTAGTATGCATTAGATATTTTAATATTAAGAATTTATGGTTTTTCACGAATTTTTTATATCTACAATAAAATTAATGAAATAAAACAATATTTCTTTTTTTATTAAAAAATATTATATGGAATTAATTGCTAAAAATCATAAAAAATTTTAAGACAAAATTAATATAATAAATCTGTATTTTCTAAACTGCAGAACAGATTGAATTGAAATGTATAGGATAAGCATACAGAAATATCATCCTGTAGTCCCCCTGTAATAATATTAGTTAAGATACAGGATGATAGGTTTGGTTAGGTTGTACGGGCAGTGTCCTGGACAGACATCTCACTTGGGTCCGTGATGTTCAATCCCGTTGTGTTACCCAGATGCAGGTTTGCAGTCCGCTGCTACTCCGACTGCAACAGAGCTTCGCCAAACCATCTTGATCCTAGAAGAGAAGAAAGTAGTGACTTTAAATCAATTGTATTCAAGTCACCGTGATCCAGAATCGGAAAGCCTAGTATGGTCCTCCTAATCTCTGATAATGCCGGGCATTCGCAGAGTAGATGGAAGACTGATTCTTTCTCCATTTTATCATTGCAACTTTTGCAGAAGTCATTAAACAGAAGATCAATTCTACGCGCATGAGTCCCTAGAGTAAAGTAATTACCGACACTAACAATCTCACTTGCACTATAGAGTGCAAGTAGAGGGAGTTGGTCCTTCTATTATCATAGGTGAACCATATAGTTTTCGTCTGAGCAAAACCTAGTAGTTCCTTGTAGAACAAAGTCTTACATTCCCTTACGGGAATATCTATCAGATGATCAATAGACTCTTCATTGAGAGTCAATCCTTGTGTGGTTTCAGTATCAGCCAAAATATTCCCAGCACAATCGCCGTGCCAGGGAACCCAAATTAGCTAAACCCTTGAATATCTCGCTATCTCGTTAAGAGATACCCGGCATTCAGTTGTTAGCAAAGATGTCGTATAGACACTCGCTATAGATCTAATGGCAGCTTTGCTGTCAGTAAAAATACTGATATCTCTCAATATCTTGTGATACTTCAGCCAGTTTGCTGCCCTTTTTATAGCGGATATTTCAGCTTGGAGAACACTACACATGTCAGGAAATATATAACAGACTATTCTATCATATTCCTCAACAACATAGAAACCACATCCGACCCTATTTAACTTTTTCGAGCCATCGGTATAAATCCTCAGAGCCCCAGGAGTTAATAAATGGCGGCCGAAGCGTTAAGTTCAGGAATAATAACGGAGAAATTTGCATCAAAGAATGGTCTTGGTAGTGCCGCAGAATGGCCACTCGTAGAGGAGCCTAGAATACGAGAATGAACATAGTCCCACCTATTCCATGGACATTCTGTATTCAGCCTTATTGCTGAATTGAAAACAGCCTGCCTGACCATCAAGTCAACAGGCAACCAATGCAAAAGTGTGAAAAGAGCTTTAGTCGGCGTCGTGCGCAGCGCACACGTAATAAGAATGGCCATCGACCTAAGGACTTTCACAAAGACTTTACGATAGATATTCTTATCCATCGCTTGCCATCAGACAATAGCTCCATACAGGTGTATAGGTTTAACCACCGCTTCGAAAATCCACCTCATACTTCTATGACCCTCTTGCAGGTGTAAGCAGCCATAATGGCCTTATCAGCCCTAGATTGAATGTGGTTAGGTTCTTCAGGCTGCTGTCAAAAATAACAGACTACGGCTCACTTGGGTCCTAAGAGGTCCCTTTGTGCCACCTGTAAGAATAGAATAGACAGAAGATGTGGAAAGTTTAGATTAGAGGGAAAGAAAAGTAGCATTATGTAGAGTGAAATTATATAGCGAGCGAGAAAAGAATGATAGTAGTTGCATACAAAAAAAGAAACGTAGAAGAATCTGTCGCTGTATAGACATCAAAAGAGTCCGTGTGCTGGAATTCTATTCCTGAAACCATCCACATTCCCTCACAAATGAGTTAATGCCACTTATGCAGGTGATCGATAAATCGGTGAGACTACCAAGAAAACCTTGTCCTAGATAACGCGATCGGAGGTTTTCCAGGGCAGGGCATGTGCAGAAGAGATAGGAAATAGATTGCTCCTCATCCTCATTGCTACAGCTCCTGCAAAAATCATGCGATTGGATTCCCAGTCTGTTGGCATGATTGCCAAACCTGCAATGTCCTGAGACTGCCGATACGATGTTTCTCAGATGTGGTCTCGGGAGACGCAAAAGGAAGGATGATGTAGCTGCATCAAGCTAGGACCCTAACATCCTCGTAATTTGACATGTGGGTTCGATTTCCCATCTGTGTTGTGCCATGTCATAAAATGCAAGTTCAATACGCTTCTTGCAGGCATTCAAGGGTAGACCACAGAACCAATCTATGTTGGCGTCCTGTAGGGTAGTGCCTTGTCTTGCTAACTCGTCGGCAGTGTTATTGCCTTGGTTGACCCCGCGTCCACGCACCCACTTGAGTGCAATTCTCGAATGTAACGTCATCTCATTTAGGGATGCCCGGCATTCATGGACTAGATTTGATGTAGTGTATACACCTGTCAGGGTTCTGATTGCGGTAAAAATTACGATATCCCTACCCGTTATATCCTATAATACCACTTAAGCCAGTTAGCCTCGATCCTTTCAATACCAGGAGTGATTTTGGAGGCTGGTGAGGGATTCTTGCATAATCGGTTTGTGTTTTCGGGCGAGTCTATACACTTTCTATCCCGATTACAGGCAATGTAAAACCAACACACTATAGAGCATGTCCCTTACGAGACCATCGGTGTATACGATGCATAGGACCCCTATCTGGGGATGTGCTCTTGTTTTGAGTTCGCCTAGCGATAGAGAAATGTGTATCAATCTCGGAGAGGAAATCGTTTTTGGGGTAGCGCCTAGTAGTCTAGCGAGCAACGGGGTGCTGATACCCGACCGAAGTGAACGGTTAGTGCTCGAATGGCCATCACGTCCTGTGTTTGCCAAGCCTCCTGTAAGCTTTTGGTGCTAAGTTGCTGTATTCAGGCGACTAATTTCGGGCCAGAAGAATCTAACCTGAGATCAGTTTCAAGCATCGCAATATGTCTTTGATGACAGTGGTGCGCATTGCGCGAGGTAAATAAGAGTACAGTCCCTATGTCTGCAGAGGTACTCCTTCAAAATTTGGAGCGATTCGAAACAGTATCAGTGATTCCACCATACGTGACACCTCCGTAGAAATAGTATTGGCTTAACGGCAGGTCTTCGTAAATCCAGTTGACATTGCCAACGGGGTTTTAAACCGCATTTCCCTGTATGTGCCTTGCGAGCGAGGAACAGAGTAAGAGTAGCACCCAGTTAGATGCATCTTACGTATGTTGCTCGAGCCTGCCAATAGAGGAGAGACTGTAAGTTTATTCAGAAAAAATTCCTATTAGTTGTAAGTCACCATGCTGTGACATATGGTGATAAAGCATACAAAGGTGTGGCTCAATATAGTGTATTTTTTAATTTAATTTATTGATTTTTTTGTCTCAAATTTTATTTCGTTTTTCGGGAATGAGACTTGAGGCATATGAGGGTTATTTTCCAAATAAAAAGCATTTCGGAACCACTGTGCGCTGTTTTGTTTTTAATAGATATTATTGTGATAGGGAATTGGGTTTAAAAAAGTAGAGGATAAAGAGTCGACCAAATGACCCGAACTATAACTATGTATAAGTTTTTTTTTTTTTTTACAATATATCTATTATCTCTTTTCTTATTTTCAGGTGCTTATAACAAAATTACGTTCTCCAATACATTAGAGACAAGACAGATATCAAAGCCTTCGAAAGCCCTATGGTATTGATACCATTGTTTGGCAAATTACATACCTTTTAGTATTGGTTGGACCGGAACAGGGCATTAGTCCGTAATTTATTTGGAGATTACAAAGAGCCTTTTAAATCAGATACCACAGTAAGTAATTCAAAAACAATAAAAAGAGATGAATTTTAACAAATAAATTATTTTGAAGAAATTGAGAGTATAATAATTTAAGGATGAAATTCTCTTTAAAAATAATATTTTTTTTTATTTCTCTCTAATTTATTATTATCTTGTTTTTTTTTTTATTATTAAATAATAATAGCCATAATAAATTGTTCTATAATTAAATATGTTTATTGTGATTTTTCAGGAGCTTTCTTTGTTGTCATTTAAATTTTGTTTTCTAACTGATCTCGAATGTCCATTCAAATAGACTCTGTCAGTTCATCGTTTCGGAGACAGATGGCGTGACAAATCGCAAACCTAAGACATGGAACACATATTCTAACATCTGCAATCGCATGGTAGATTAGCCAACATAAATTCACTATTCAACTCACCCAGCACAAAATGTAGTAAATCCACAAGTTAGTATGTATATGTGTTCTTCCTTTTTTCATTCAATCTATTAATGATCTTGTTGTCATAATTATATTATAGTAATCTTTGCTTTTAATTTTACATATAAAATGGCCTGCTTTTTTTATAAATTAAAAAGTATAATCTTTTTTATTTGTTTAAGTTTTTAAGCTGGTTTCTGTTTTGTTCATTTCATTTGTGTCTTAATTTTTAATTCATAATTTTAATGTTTAATGTCAAAATTTATTGTTGTTTGTTCTAATTTAATGTTGAAGCGTTTTTCCGCTAGGAAGGCACTGGATCTTTTTTTTTTTACCAGATTGTGTCATTTGACAAAACATTGGTATTTGTTACCTACAGTATTAGTGGATAGTATAGTTAGTGTTAGGGGCTAGGGGGATAGTTGTTAGGGTTTAGGATTATACTACGTTATGTTAAGGATTATGTATAGGTATGTGTGTATGTTGTAGTGTAGGTGGTCCTAAATATCTTTTCTGTTTGTGGTTTTTAAATACATTGTGAAATGTTTACACATGAACTTATTTATGAGTTTTCAAAACAGAGCAAAAACAAAAAAAAAAAAACAATAAAAAAATCTATTTATGATGTAACTTTATTAAAGGTTTCCTTTTATTAGTATTGTAATAAAATAATTTCTCTTTAAAACTAAAAAGGTTGTTCTTTTATTTTACTTAATACTGAGTTACTAAAAAAACTTTACCTCTTGACCTTAAATTTCATATAAAAAGAAATTTGATCGAAAATTTTTTATGAAAACAAATTTTATATAAAATTTTCTTGATAACAAAAAATATGGAACATTAAAAAACAAAAAACTACAGAGCATTTATGCTAAATTTTTATTTATAAAACAAAATTTATCGCATTTACTCTATAAAAGAAAATAATAAATTTTCTATCATCATCTTACTGTGAAATAAAATTTTCGCCTTAAAGTATGCTTTTATACTTTCACATTTATAAATCTACATTAAAATGCTTAATAAACATGTTTGTGTGAGTATTTATAATATTAACAGATTTTTATTAGATTTCGAACTATAGCTCGGTTGTTAATAAACAAATTTGGTTGAAGGAAAAAAAAAAAGATATAAAAATATTCTTGACTGATTTATGTAGAAATAAAATTTTTTAATTTAAACAAAAGTTTTAAAAAGTCAAAAATACGTTTTGCTAAATATCTCAGATATTATTGAAATAATTTGTTTTCATAAATAAAATTCAGAAAAAATTCCGAAACTTTTTGTGCAAAAATTGAGTCCTTAGCATAAACAGAGCCTTCAGAAACTCAAAAACCGGTTTTAAAAATGCTTTTTAAGCAAATCTCTGCCAATTATAAACCGGTTTTTCTCAATTTCAATAGAAAAATTCTCAAAAGTATTTCCCATAGTTATATATGTCAGTAAACGGAAGAAGGCTTTATAAACATCATTTAAACCGACACAGGGACGCATGAACAGGGTCCTATTGTCAACATTTCTTACAAGGATCCAGAAAATATAAATTTGTTTGCTCTCCAACAAAGAAGGTGGAAAAGGGTGTATCAATTTACCGTAAATTTCCAATAAAATGAGAATTTATCGTATTTTTTTTTTTTATAAAAAGGGAATTTATCGTAATTTTTCTATTAAGAGAAATTTATGGCAAATTTTCCATTAAGAGAAATTTATCGTAAATTTTCTATTAAGATAAATTTATCGTAAATTTTCTATTAAAAGAAAACTTATCGTAAATTTTCGATTTAAAGAAAACATCGTAAATTTTCAATTTAAAGAAAACTTATCGTAAATTTTCAATTAAAAGAAAATTTATCGTAAATTTTCGTTTTTAAGAAAATTTAACGTAAATTTTCGATTTAAAGAAAGTTTAACGTAAATTTTCTATTGAAAGAAATTTTATCGTAAATTTTCTATTTAAAGAAAATTTATCGTAAATTTTCTATTTAAAGAAAAATTATCGTAAATTTTAAAAAGAGAATTTATCGTAAATTTTAAAGGGAATTTATCGTAAATTTTCTATTAAAAGAAAATTTATCGTAAATTTTCTATAAATTTAAAGAAAATTTATTGTAAATTTTCAATTTAAAGAAAATTTATTGTAAGTTTTTTATTAAAAGGAAATGTATCGTAAATTTTCTTTAAAAAGAGAATTTATCGTAAATTTTCTTTAAAAAGAGAATTTATCGTAAATTTTCCATTCAAAGAAAATTTAGCGTAAATTTTCCATTCAAAGAAAATTTAACGTAAATTTTTCATTCAAAGAAAATTTAGCGTAAATTTTCTATAAAAAGAAAATTTAGCGTAAAAAGAAAGTTTAGCGTAAATTTTCTATAAAAAGAAAGTTTAGTGTAAATTTTCTATAAAAAGAAAATTATTGTAAATTTTTTATTAAAGGAAAATTTTCTATTTAAAGAATATTTATCGTAAATTTCTATAAATATTTTGTATTTAAATAAAATTTATCGTAAATTTTGTTTTCAAAGAAAATTTATTGTAAATTTTCTTTAAATTTAATCGTAAATTTTCAATTTTCTTTAAAAAATAATTTGTCGTAAATTTTCTTTTTTTTAAATAAATAAATAAGAAAAATTTATTAAAAAATTTTTATTGAAAGGGAACTTATCGCATATTTTCTATTAAAGAGAATTTATTGAAAATTTTTTATAGAAAAAAATTTTCGTAACTTTTCTCTTGAATGAAAATTTATCATAAATTTTTTGTTAAAGAAAAATTTACAGTGAATTTTTTGTTGAGGTAAAATTTATGGTAAATTTATTGTCAATTTGTTGAAGGAAATAAATTTTCTATTGAAAAGTGATGTATGAAATATTTTCTATTGATCGTAAATTTCCTATTGAAAGAAAATTTATCAAAAATTGCCTATTAAAAAAAATTACCTTGAATTCTCTTTTAAATTTCTATAAAGGAAATATTATGCAAAGAAAGAAATGATGAAATTTTTTTACAAAGGAAAATTTAACCAAAAATTTTATTTAGATTAATCTTGCTTCTTATTTTCTTTTTTATTTTTCTAACAACTAATATTTAAAATTTTATTATCAAATATTTCATTAAACAATTAATTAAAAATTTATTCTTCCTTTTTATTTTATTTGTTCTTTCATTACAGACATCGTTTATCTAAAGACTATTCACAAAGATCAAGAACTGAAAGTTTACGGTATGTATTTTGTTTTCAATGAACTACTAACAAACAATAAGTATGAAAAGAAAAGTTTACATTTACATACATTACAACACATACAAAAACAATTCTTTGTACATTAATGTCAACAATATGTAAATTTGTTATTAATATTTATTATTTTTTTGTATGAAAACTTATTAGAAAAGTTACTAGTAGTAGTAACTAACTGCACAGGACTCTTTAAGTAAACTATTTTCTACGTGATGATATTATTTTTCACTACCACACTTGCACTCATTCACTCACTCTCTCTATCTCTCACTCTGTTTACTTTTTTTTATTTTCTTAAGGTTTTTTTATGCTTAATCACTAGTTTGGTATTTTGTTGCACTTATTTGTAGTTTTATTAGTAAACAAAGTAGAAGAAGAAAAACAACAACAACAACATCGAGTACATTTACTACATTTGTAAAATAAATATTTCTCATTCTCACCATTATGTTTACACACATAAACATGTACTATATTATATATTAGATACTCATGCATACTTATACCCCTGCAGCCTTTGAAATTATTATTAGCTAAAAAACAGTTTTCTCTTAACAAAATTATAAAAATAAAAGTTATGAATGAAGAGATAAACAATTAAAATTTTTGACATTTCTAATAAAAAGGTTTTTTAAAGTAACTTAATAGAACCTTCCTAGATTTGATACAATTACATTTTATATATTTTTATAGAACTGCAGGATAACATTTTTGCAAAACAACAATTGTACTTGTTTACCAATACATACAATAAAGTAACATGTTTATGGGAAATGTTGTTGCACTCATTGTTGTTAGTATTTCCTATTTATTATGTATGAGACATTGTATGAAGTTAGGTTTCTGTTTAGTTTTATGTTTTGTATTGTATAGTGTATATCCTTTTGCAGCTACAGTTGCATTGAGGAAAACATTCAACTAAATGTCATAATAATAAAAATTATGAATAAAGTTTTTCTTAAAGAAAAAAATTTTAAAAAAATAACTTTACACTTGGTAAACAATGACTTAAAGAGGGATCTGTTAAAAAAAGAAATTGAAATTTTAAATAAAGGATTTTTTGCTTTCTTTGAAGTGATAGATAGGATCATTGGGGAGAGGGATACAATCTGAAAATTATTAGGGAAAGAAAATAAAAATTATTTCAAATTAAAACGAACAAAAAAATATAAATAAAAAATATTGAACAAAAAAATATATTATATTCGAGTTTGTTATGATTCTTTTCATAACATTTTTATATATTTTTGTTAAGCTCTTCATAAAGTCCTGCTAACGACGCAAATTATAGTTATAGTTAATTTCATGCTGTCCACAAGATGTATCTTAGCATTATGTGTCTTGACAAAAGTGTCCCAATGATACATAGTATGGCCAAACAAAAATTTTTGTTAATAACTCTGTATCTCTTAAACTACTGCTCGAATCGAATTGAAATATATGGAAGAGTTGTAGAAAAGAACATAATGTGTCAAAAAACTCATTTTGTAGTCACCCTGTGATAGCACGAGATAAACTACAGCATGCCAAAGTTGACTATTTCGTGTAAGTAAAATTTTCAAAAAATTGTAATTTCTACAAATTAAAACCGATTTCAAAAAATTTTATATTTTTGTAAAGCACTTGGTGAGATAAAAAAATATATCTTATATCTTTTAATTAAAATTATATTTATGCTTGAATTTAGAAATTCTAAATTTGTTTACACATTTTTTTTTAGTTTTTCGGTAATAAGTCCTAAGGTGTATAAGGTATTTTTTTTAAATATTGTGTAATTTGGAACATATGCCGAAGTAAAATGCTGACAAAATTTTCCGACTAACTCCATTCATCTAGACGTGAAAAATATTCAAAGTCAGCAAAAATATTTTATTTTTTACAAAAATATACAACTATTTTTTCACGTTTTTATCAAAGTTACATTAATAAAAAAAATGTTTCCTTTTACATATATCAAAAAACAAGGTTTCATAATAAAAATATAAGGAATTATTAAATTGATTTAGCTTTGCGCCTTACATACAGCATTGGTCGGAATTAGCGATTTTTTTTTTTATTTTTTACCACATTTAGTCAAGAATTATATTGAAATCAATTTCGCCTTAAACTGTTTCTTGTTCCAACATAAGTGACTGTAGGCTAGCAAATTTTTTGAAAAAAATATCAATTTTTTAAATACTTAAAAAAGTATTTTAGCATAATATTTTTACTATTGTTTTCTTTTTTTCAAAAGTTTAGAATATGAATCAAGCTATTGTTCTTCTAAAACTCATTGCAATATCTTTAACAACTAATTTTTGGCAATTTTTCAAAAATCAAAAATATTAAAAAAAACGAAAATTCCAAAAGAAAACTTTTTTTAAGTAAAAGTACAACCATTTTCTAAAAAAAAACTTATAATTTATTAAAAGAATATACAAATGGAACTATTTACCATTTCAATGATATATAATACAACTATACACTGGAGCATATTCCTATAAACGCACACTACTTTTTTAAAAAAAAAGGTAAAAATTA
>MINK01176661.1:0-15830 GCA_001735545.1 Phormia regina | reverse complement strand
TCTTAGTCGATTTGTATACTTTAAGGTGTATTTTAGACAACTGCTTTTATACGTTGCAAACACCAGCACAAACGCATAATACTCCAACCACCTATGATGTTGTAAATTAAAAAAAAAACCTCACGGTCTTGATATTAATAAATTTTATTATTGGGGCCTTTTATGAACTTAAATTTATAGAATTATTAGCATTTTTATAATTTCTATTTAAAAGATTCTCATAATATTCATAACCCAAAAATCTTAAAATTTGGATTTAAAGCATACTTTTGCTAAATATTGTTAATATATGGACCTAAGTAAATATAAAATAAGAAGAAATATTTCAATGAAATTTTACCACGTTTATCTGCATAAACTTTTTTTAAATACAGATAATTAAAAAACTCTACTTTTTTGGAACAAAATACCCAAAATTTCCCCCTTTTCTTAAAAATACCCTCTTTTGGCGACCTTTATATTTAGAAATCCACTTTTTTTGAACCCCTTTTGAAAATTCTATGGAGTTAATTGAAAAATATTCTTAAAAATAAGATTTCTTTTTTTCAGAGTTTTAATTTGAGATTAATTTATCTTTTTAAAACTATAGGATTTTTGCAACAAGGTTAATATAAAATTTGTAGATAATCAGTTAATATTAAAAAAAAAAAAAAAACATAAACTAAGGTTCTCAAATGCAATACGAAAAAATATAAAAAAAACAAGGGGAAGAAAAGAATTTGTTTTGGGACCATTGTGCGAAATCTGGCATTCGGATTTATGTTAAATTTAATTTATTTAATATTATTTCTGTAACAATGTAAAACCAGTGTTGCCAGTATAAAGCTAAATCTAGTCTTTTAATTTTGAATATAACCCCAAAATTTTTATTTCAAGTTCTAGCTTTTCATTCCACAAGAATATTATTAAAATTTTGTTTTGTAAATTTTATTATCCATAAAAAGTTATGTTCTTATAAAATAAATAAATATTTTTTTGGATCTTAGCCTTTTCTGATATTTTTTTCTCAAGCCCTGGTATCACTGGTTAAAACACTATTCAAGGAAGAATATTTGTGTAGGAGTTATGAAAAATAATGGAACAGTCGTAATACAAATTATACAAAATTGTTTTAACGTTTCACCTTATATTAGAGATGGGTGATAAAGTGGGTGAACCACGCCCATTTTTTTGTTTCCCAGTTTATGTCGGCACTCGAACTAACCGTACAAATTATGGTATATGCTTTTGTTAAAGAGATAGATAAAATTTCACCTTATATGGGAGATGGGCGTAAAGTGAGTGGACCACAACCATCTTTAGTTTCCAAATTTATATTGACCATCGAACAATCTGTACAAAATTTCGTTGTCGTACATTCTTATTTCTAGGATATATCAGCAAAAAACTTTGATAAGTAGCTACAGTGGACACCCTTTGTTTCCAGTACTTTGCCCATATGGCAGGTGGGCGGGTAAAGTGGGCTGACCATGGTAATTTTTTGTTTTTGAGATTATATTTGCCATTGAGCTATTTGTAAACAATTTTTTTGGAAGTTCCTCTTTATGTAGGAGGTGGGCACCAAGCCCACCGGGTTTATATTGACTTTTCGTATAAAATTTCGATGTCATACAGTTTTGTTTCAGAGATATCAGCAAAAAACTGATTTAGAAGCACTGAGTGCTTCTAGTATTTTGTTCTTAACTTTGTTGTTTATTTACGGATTTTGCTCAAATTGAATGCAGGACCTTATATAATGCAGATAATTGAGTCAAATTTCATCTCCCTATGATTTTCATTTTGAGATCTATCCTGCTTTCAATAGACGGACAGAAGGACGGACATGGCTAGATCGACTCAGAATCGAACCACGACCCAGAATATATATATATACTTTATGGGGTCTTAAACGATTATTTCGACATGTTACACACGGAATGATTGTGGACTTAAAAGTATCATGTTGCGGTATTCCATTTCTCCTTTATTGCTAACTTATTAAAAATAATTTTTATCTACCTTTTTTCATTGGAGTCATATGTATATACAAATTGGTAACTGGGTTATTAATTATTTTGTCTAGGAAATCCTCTAGTTACACACATGCATAAGAGACTTTATAATAATACTTGAGTCAAATACCAGTAGTTTTGCTTGGGTTAAAATTTGTACTAAGTAATTTGTAATTTGTAGAGGTACTATATATTTAGTTAAATAAGAGTACCCAGAACTGCAGGGTTTCTTCCATACATTTTTACATTCTTATACATATTACATTCTTGGTATAAATGTAGTATTTTTTTTTTCCTTAAAATATTTGTTTCTTTATATAGGATTTCTTTAAAAGTTGAAAAAGTTTTTTCTAATATTTCTTTCTTGTAAAGTTTTTTATTATTGTCTTTTTTTTTATTTTTATAATTTTATAAAAAAGAATTGTATATGTTTAAGAAAATGCATAAAAAAGTTTATCCTGGATTTTTTAAAAGTAATGTGTAAAGAATTGTTAAGTTTAGCCTAGTTATACTATAATACATAACTGTATGTTGTATACAGAGAAATTTTAAATAAAATCTATTAAAACAAATTAGTGCTAGAGCAACAATATTGAAAATAAAAAATAGAAAAATGTAATTAAAATATAATGTAATTATATTTTCTTATTTCTATATTAAAAAAAATAAATGTTTAAAAATAAATATAAAATTATACATTTTATAATGCTAAAATCTTTCCATAAATATTTTTAATTAATTTTATATTTAATTGACAATTTCGGGAATTGTTATGATCATTTTTTATTGTTATTTTTTCTTATATTTAACATAAATAAATTTTATATATTTTTTTAAAAATTTATATAAATGTGAGGAGTCAATCACTCATGTGTTTGTTTTGTTTTATATTACATTAATGCATGTTTTATTTACTTATCATTTTACAGCATCCAATACTCGATATCTGTTTAAAGCAAGAATTCAATAACTCAAATACATACACATTTCAAAACATATTAGATTTCTAAAATTGGCATTTAGACGTAACTGTTTAAAGTGTTCAAGAACATAGACAATGATTGACAGTATATAAACAATTGATATTTTAAAGTTAGTATAACTTTAAGAAACCAAATGTAGTTTTTTCTTTATTGGAATTTTCTGGGTAATTGAAAATTAATATTTCAGTTCCCTTATAAAGCAAATTTAAATGTGGAAGTCAATAATACCGCCTTCATGATAGCAACGTTTATGATTCCGTTTTATCATTTAATGATTACCCACAATCAAAATTTTAATTATCCGAGTAGATCACAAAATGACCAAATGATGAGGGTTCTCTGAAAACTACCTCTTCCTTAACTCTTTTCACGCAGAGATAAACATGGTTTATAGCAGTTTTTTCAATTGATGTCAATAATACCGCCTTCATGATAGCAACGTTTGTGAATTCCGTTTTATCTTTAAATGATTACCCCAATCAAAATTTTAAAGGTTCACAGAAATTATAGTAAACGATGGTGGGTATAATAGATTCGGCCGAGCCGAATATAACGTTCTCACTTGTTTTAATTTACTTTAATTCTACACCAACGGTTCTTAAATGGGGGTACGCGACCCACAAGAGACATTCGTGGGGGGTCGCGAAGAGGTGGGAATCAATATTACAATTAATTTTTATCTATCACGGAAAAATATTATTTTTAATAACAACCACGTTGCTTTGGAGTGATTTTCATCAAAATGAGTGACAAAATAGACTCATTGGGCCATTAATATGAAACCTTTTTCGGAAAGAAAAAAGGGGAATTTCCGAAAATTGACAGGATACTGAAGGCAACTTCAAACATATCTGGAAAAAAGTAGCTCAGGTAAGCAATATTAGCAATATAACATATAAAGTCCAAAAAGTTCTAAACAGGAATGATGCAAAAAAATTTCGAAGCCAAGAATAGGACACGCAAATTAAACCTAAATTCATACAAAAATATGAAATGTCTTCCTTTCGCAAGAGATAACAAAGTGTCCACATATTTTTGGACCCATTTGGTATTATGCCAGTAAGCTCTGGAGTAATACCAAAACAATAATTTCAAATTTCAAAAATATCCATAGCTTAAACCAGTGGAGAGATATTGAGCTGTTGTGAAAAGTGAATTGAAGAGCACAAAAATAGGTATCCCAAAATATCAAAGATTTTAATAGAACATGTGCACACCGTTCTAAATAAGTTACTGAAGCAACTTTAATATCTCTAACGGAAGGGTTACTAAAAATGGTCAAAAAGTTCATAAGTAGTGGTTAGAACTATAAAAGTTATATTTTTCTGTAATCTGTAATCAATTAAATAAAACAAGAAATAAAAACTCTAACTGAGAACCCCTGTTCTACACCATTAAGCCAATATGTATGTATACGTGTATGTTTGTTTGAAGTCTATAGCCGCCTTACTTAATAACTATTTAAAGTAGTATATCTCGGAAATTGGTAATACTAGAGTCCTAAAATTTTCGCGCACAACTTTGACATCTATATGAACATTCTGGAAGAAATAGGCGAACTAGCAATAGGGGGTGTGGCACATCTCACGCCTAATATTGCTTGCCAATACCAAATGCCGTAAATTTAGGAAACAGTTACATTTCCCAAATTTTGTACAATAAACTTAAGTGTCAATGTGAACATTTTGTTCAACAATGGGCGGAAAATAAATAGTGGGCGTGTCATATCTCATATAAAGTTAATACCAAAATTTTATAAGTTAACACCAAAATTTTTGTATATATGGGAAACTATATCTGGGAAACTATAAACTAATTGGTAAATTAGCAATAGTAGGCGTGGCAACTCCCATATAAAGATAATATTAAATTATCATATCTGAGAAAATATAACAGTTAAGGTTCTAAAATTTTGTCGGAACCACTTTGGTATCAATATTAATATTTAAGAAAAATATGGGCGGACTAGAAGTAAGGGAAAACTATGGAGTTGGAATGCTCAAATTTTGCACAAAGAATTTTGACATCCATGAAAAAATTTGTCTAATAAATTAGTGAATTTTGGGGGTATTGTCCCTCCCATAGAAATTATATACAAAATTATTAGAGCTTGAATTTTCAAATTTTGCACAGAAAACATCTATCTATCAGCTAGTATATGTAATAAAATGGAATTATATATATGATAAAATGTGATTATATATATGATATAATTAGTTTATATATATGATTACATAAGATTATTGAATGATAAAAACATAATGAAATTTAATGCAATATTTAAGAAAAGGTTATAAACTTTACTAATAAATGATAAAAATGAATCATAATGCTAACGTACAATTATACTTATTTTTACCTGGAATCATATATTACAATCATAGTATGATGCTCTTAGTTTATGGTTTATGGTTATCTGAACCATATTTTTTTTTCTTAGTGTTTAGACATATCAACTCGATAAGACCTGCAGTTAATGGCAAACAAATTTATTACCACAAATTTTGTTTATGACCCCACTATGAATTACTGAAAAATTATGATTAAAAATATAGCTTGTAAGATATTGAAAAATTATTTAAAAATGTTGGCAAATTCACACAAAAGTTTTCAAATTATTTTGGTGCAAATATTTTCTTACTAATTATAATTTTCAAGTGTTTTATTTCCTTTTAATTCCCCTATTTATGAAAACAAAGAAAATGTCTTAAATTCATAAAATTTTTACAAATTTATCATCATTTAACGTATTATTTTTTTTCTCTCTTCCTTGAATGCTTTTTGACATTTGCAAGTATTAACCATGGGAAGCCATGAAGAAAAAAAAAAACTCTACTTAAATGCATTTGACATTTCGTGCTAGGAATATGAGTATAAATTGGAAAAAAAGTGAAGCAAGCATTAAAATAATGCTTTATAAGACACGAGTGACCTCCTTCATGACATAAGCTGGTTTACTTTCTTTTTTTTTTAAAGGAAAATGTTTTTACTTGTTTTTGGTGACTTAAAGAAAAAATGCAAAAGATGTTAATCTTATTAAATTAATTAGTAAAATAATTAAGTAAAACTAGTTGTTTTAAGAGATATATAAAAATTTCTTGTGAAAAATTGGAGCTGCAATTTAATTAGTTTTTACTTAATGCATGTGGAAATAATATTAATTTCCTTAAAATTTCCTTTAAAAAATCAAAAGTTGTTAGTGTTTATTTGTAACTAAATATTGATTTTATATTTTATATAATAATTTCAACTTTTTTCATTTTGTTTTAAAACATGCAGTAAAATTTATGATTTGTTAACAATATCCATAAAAATTTACTAGATTATTCATATTTATAATAAAATTTATTTTAAATCATATTGGGACACATTTTTTGTTTGTTTTTGGTTTAATATATAAATAACTGTCATAATAACTATAAGAATTTTATGCACGTTTTTATATTTGTTTTATAAAATAAAGAAGAAGAAGATAACTAAAACACACGCAATCTCATTTTCTTAATATCCTTTGGCTATCAAAAACAAAAATCCTTGAAATATTTTCTCATCTTATTTAAATGTATTAAAACAGGACACATTTACAAATACTGGTATACCAAATGAAGAGAAACAAACACACAAATTCATTTAAAAATACTGTTTTCCTTTAAACAACAATAATTTATTTCCTTTAAGCTTTTGTAAACCTTAAATAAACACAATTTAAACTTGAAATCAAGAGTTAAACCTTTCATGCATTATAAATACAAAAACAAAAAAAAAAAAAAAAAAAAAAAAAAAAAAAACAAGGACAAGGACAAAAAACATGTACTTTTGAAAAAATGGCAAATTATTCTGAGAAATACAAATTCTTGTTTAAAAAGAAACAACAACAAATAAAATGAAATACAAACATATTCAAACAAAATCTAGGAAATAAACCAAAAAAAACCTAAACTAAAGTGAAATTGAAACTGAACACGAAACTACAATAAAATAAATTGACAATTTGTGTATTGGTTCCCTGTAATACGGAACTGTTGTTAGGATATATATTGAACTTGTATTTATTTCAACCCTTTTATACATATTAAATGAACTGTATTTATATTTTTCTTTATTTTTTCGTGTATGTGTTTTTTTTTCGTTGTATACTTTGTACGAATAATAAAATAATAGCCCGAAATGAAGTAAATACTTCTCTTTGGCATAACATGATGATGATGGAAGAAAAGTAAATAAATGTAAATTTTGTACATTTATTTAAATTGTTACAAGAAGAAAAGTAAAAGTTTTAAATTTTGGAATAGGGGTTAAATTGAACATTTTGTTACACCTTTTTTTATTTTATAAATAATTTTCTCATGAGTTTGAGGAAAAACCTTGAAGAACACTTCAAAAATAAATTTGTTATAACAAATGTTTAAATCCATCAATATCTGTCCGTATGAAGTTAAATGTATGAGTAAATTAATACAATTTGTTTTTATACACGCAAAGGATAAACATGGTTACAACATGATCGCCACAACAATTCAATAATTACTTAGCAGTTTTTTGTTGATATGGTTCATATGGTTCACTGAATCATAATATATATTTAAATATTTTTGTATGAAATCATATTTATGAAAAATTCAAACATTTAGTTCATTTTACAAACTACTAAGTTAATTCTACAACCATTAAGTTAATTATACAAATGTAGTTAATTTTACAACCATTAGGCCAATATTTTTATTTTATTTTAAATCATATTTTGTTTTGCACAACTATTAAATGATTGTTTTTGAAAATGTTAATGTTTTCTTCAATTATAAAATATAATTGCAATATAATAGGCTATTGTATATTAAATATTTTCTCTTCTATTTAACACTCTTAAAACAACATTCTCTTAAGAATTTTTGGTACCGTTATTTTAGTATTGTCAATATTAAAAATAATGGGTATTTTTAAGAAGTTTCTTTCTTTCTTTTGTAAACATTTAAGAAAAATAATATAATATAATTAACTATAATTTGAGCAAAATAATTGACTTATTTTAAGGGATTATATTTTTTGCATTAATTTACCTTGTAATTTGAATAAATTTTTTGAAAATAATTAAGTATAGGGTGAAATAAATATTATTGTTGAAAACATATTGTAAAAGAATATTATTTTTAAGAAAAGATGAGTTATAATCTACATCGCACTCCTGAAGAAAGGTGAATAGTGAAAAAATTACGTGACCAAGTAAAAATCCTTGATTTTATTGTGTCAAAAATGCTATCAAGTGGAAGCCATCAAAAGAAACACGTGGTAGACCTCCCAAATACAACCGCTATCACGGATCCACGGATAGCTCTTCTGGTAGAGAAGGAGTCATTTATATCTTAAAATCCGTTTTTGAAATAAAAGGTAATACAATTAGTGCTTCAACAGTCCTACGAAGACTTTTAGAGAAAAGTTTGCCAAGTAGAATTGCCAGGTACCATTTTTAAACTAAAAAAACCAAGCAGCTCGAAAAAAAATTGCCAAAAAATTTAAAAAATTTAAGAACATTTTATAGAGCGACGAGACAAAAATTAACTTGTTCGGGTCGCAGAAATGTTAGAAGATCGTTATACAAAAAATACTGTAAAACATGGCGGAGGAAGTATTATAGTGTGGGGGTGCATTTTCTTGGCATGGTGTTGGTCCTCTTTATCAGATAACAGAAATAATGAACAAAAATATGTACCGCGACATTTTGAAGTATATTATGCCAACCTAAGCAATATGCCACCAGAAATGACCTTTCAACAGGACAATGATCCTAAGCATTCCTCAAAATGAATTAAATCTTGCTTAAAATGTATCTGTTTTAGAATGGCCTTCACAGTCACCGGATCAGGTCTAAATGGGAAGATATTTCGGAATAAACATAAACTTTGGGAAGAGGTTAAAAAGAAATGGGAGGCAATTACTATAAAAAAATGCCAGAAATTGATAGAATCAATGTCCAGAAGAGTTCAGTGCGTTTTAAAGAATAATGGCTGTCATTCAGTCATTGAATAAACTTGGCATATAATTATGATTTTCAATAATAGTAGAAAATTTAATTTGTTTTAGTCTTTAATAAAAAAAATGTTTAAGAAATATTAAATAAGTCTATTATTTTGAATCATAGGAAAATTATTATTTTTTAATTTTTTTTTTTTTTAAANAAANTCANNAAAAAAAAAAAAAAAAAAAAAAAAAAAAACATTTGTGGTTGGTGTATGTTTTAGTAGAGTTCTTAAATAAATAAAAAATAAATTAAATATCATTCATAATAGAAAATGTTTACCAAATAAAAATAAGTCTAATATTTTGCACAGCACTGTAAATAGAAAAAAATAATTTTCAAGTGGCATAGGAACTTTTGTGGTCAATCGTAGGGTTTGAAAAACTAAAAAAAAAAAAAAAANNTAAGAGACGAAACAGCTTGAATCTGGAAGCGGTAAAATGCCATCTTCTCATAAAATGCAACGAACGATATCAATTCTACGTTATTTTATTTGTCTATCTATAACAGAGTTCATATAACAACCATTTTTTTAGTATTAATATTAGGTAAAACATTTATAAAAAAGTAACTACAGTTATTTGTTTTAGTTAAAAAAAAAAAAAAACTTATAATGTTTTCGTATATAAAATCTAATATTTATTTTTAAACTTTTTGAACAGAAACAATTTATTAATAAACCGAAAAAAGTAAAAATTGACTTTAATTTACGAAATTGTTAAGCATAAATATTTCGTATTAATAATAATCTTTTTTTTTCGCATACTTATGATGACCCTAATAGTACATATCTAGTATATGTACCATGTCTGCTTTTACGTGAATACCCTTTTCATATACCCAAGCAATAACCTAATTTACAAATTTAGAAAAATTTTAGATATGTGAGATAGTTTCATCTATTTCAATATGTTTCCTCTTTTTAATATTTTGCTAGGAAATTTCTGTATATCGTTCTTCGTTTTTTTCAAAAATATATCATGACATTTTGGTAACAGCTAACAATCCTTTCACATAAAGTAATACAAAGTATCAAACAAAATACAAGATATAAAAAAATGCTAAGAAAAAAGATGACGAGGGACAGTGGTATCACATCGATTTTCTTTTTAAATTCTTTCCAACAAAAAAGGAACTGAAAACGAGCAGAATTTAACATTGTGTTGTCGTGGGAATGGAAGTACTTAGTGGTGAAGAAGAAGAACTGAAGAAATTCTGCTTTTTTAACCATGGTTGGAATTGATAAGATGTGCCTTTATTATACTTCCTGTTCATGGCTTTTGAAGTACTTCTTTTAGTAGTATGTTTATAAAATTTTAGCTTAAACTTTGAGAATAAAAATGCTTTAAAATTTGAATTTTAGGAAAAATTATTAACGTTTTTTGCAATAAAAAATTCATTTATTTGGAAGTAATTATTAAGAACTTACAAAAAAGTTCAAAATATGCATATTGTTTTAAGATATGTAAATAAAATTTTTAGGTATTTCTAAGTTGAAGAAGTTCATACTCCTAGCGGCTCATGGAAGTAGTGAGTAGATTGCTAAAACTGGTTATCGCAAGATTTTTTTAATTCACCAAACGTTCATTTACTGCGTGAATGTAAAAAATGATCAAGTTTGCAGTCTTTGCAAATCTCAGCAAAATACATGATTTTAGTGTAGAATGTATTTGGGTTGAAGCAGGTTGTACTGTAATTGTTGCCCTTATTTTTTATTTTTTAAACTAGGGAGTTTAATTTGGACCCTAATTTTTTTGAAAATCATTAATAGATATTTTAAAATGTTAATTATATTACTGCCAGAATCATATAAATATATCTATCCAAAAAAAGTTAAATTAATCTGAAACCTTTAAAAATTAATAAAAATTTTTGGGTAATTTTCCAAAGAGCTGAAAATATTTCATCACTTCTAAAATATCTAGCTCTACCCTCTAGGAGCCTGTTCACCAAAAAAACATCTCGGAAGTACTTAAATTTCATATAGTTATCTCCAACAATTAATCGATTTGAGACCACTGTGCGATGTATGGATGCTACTCTTGCTGTTGCTAGCACTAGTGCTGTTCAAATGTCAGTTTTAGTTGTTGACAAGTAGATTTATAAAAAAAATATACACAAATAACAAACAGAAAAATGTTTGAACAATAAACTAGGGTGGCAGTAGTGAGAAAATAAAGAGCATAGGTTAATTTTAATAAAAATATACATTAAAATTTTTATTTATTTGATTATGGTATTATAGTTATTTCTCTTAGTTTTTAAATAGAATTTAATTCTTTCATAAATAAAATAACTTTAGTACTTTTATTTTAATCATAACTGTTACATCCCAAATGTGTGTTTGACAAGACAGTAATGTAACCATTTCTTATATCAAAATTGAGCATAAAATATAAACTTATTTTTTTATATAAAAACTCTACATAATAGTTTCAACAAAACAAAGGAAGCTTCACATTAAACAAAGGAAAACAAGAATATGTCATGTTAAAAGACATAAATATAACAAAAACTTATAAATTAATATAAAATATTTAATAAAAAAGAAAGCATCATGTCTGTTTTAAAAATAAAATGCAAAATTTCTTCAACTATCTGCAACAGGTTTTTACCTAAAAATTATAATAAGATTTCTTAATATTTAAAACAATATAATGACAATTCGACATAATTAAACATAACTTAACATATATATGTATAAATAAACCTGTTTAAATAAATATTAAATTAAATATTTGTATTTAAGTTTTGTGGATATAAGAAATTCTATATTAAAGACAAATATTTTTTTATTATTTTCCTCATAGCGTATAATTAATATTATTTCTATTAAAGAAAAAATAATCTTCATATTAAGTATACGCTAAGATGTTCAAAAACCATTATTTTATTTAAACTTATGTTTACTTTATGATAATAATAACAACAGCACTCTAAACATTATTTTATGACCTCATAATTTTTAAAAATTTATCTTTTACGATTATTTAACTAAAAAACGAAAGCTTAAACATCTTAAAGCAAAAAAAAAAAAAAAGAAATACTGGCGGTAATGTACAGAGGGGTTGCTTAGTAATGGTCCCCCCAAAAAAAAATGAGAAAATAAAATAAATATATAATAAATTTTATGTTCTTGAAAATAATTAGTTTACATTTATTGTTTATTTTACTTTCATTAGGCGTTCATATTTTTGTATGGACTCTAAATGAGGGTAAACAAAAGTCGTAAGTTTATTTGGACATTGTGAATGTGACATATATAGAGGATTTTGGAATTAAATAAGGACATGTTGAAGAAGAATTTCAGAATTTAAAGTTAGAATCTGAAGCGTTTTTAAAGATATTTTTTTTTTTTTTTTATATGGAAATGTTCAAATTCTCATGTGATTTGAGAGTGATAAGTTAATATACCGACATACATACATATGTATGTATGTTAAAAGGATTGTTCGATTGTACATACACATTTATTCATATTTTCCTTTCAATAAAATTCCTCTAAGGAACGTCTAAAATAGTGTGTCGTGTAACGCATCCCTGAGGAAAGCGAAATTATATTAAGTGTTGGTATTGGAAAATTTAGAAATTTCAAGGAATTCAATGAATCGCTTAGAACTTACATCGCCTGACTACTATATGTTTTTGTATCTGCAAAACTCTTTTGAGGGAAAGAATTGCAAGAAGTTATGTTGTATTGGAAAATACACTTAACTTACTGAATTATATTCGAATTATGATGGAAAAATTTTAGTTTGCCCTGAGGACATTGATACAATCATTAAAGAAAAAAATAAATGATTTTCCAACATCTGGATTCAATAACCATCAATGATTAAAAACCTGCCGAATGTGGAAATAATTGTGCTATCAATCATTTTCAACGTGATCTTAAAACTAAGAGTCCTTTCAAAAATTTTTAAAACTTTTCTGATTAAAATGATACCAAAGTCAGGAAAAGATTCTGCTATAGCATCATCATATTAGATTCATTAGCTTACTTTCTTAATTGACGAAGCTGTTCGAAAAAGTGTTTCAAAAGAAAATTCTTCAATTCTTAAATGATGGAAATATCGTCCAAGCTCATTAGTTTGGTCTAACTGAATCGACTAACTGAAGAATTAATAAAATGCTACGAATTTAAGAAGTATTTTTCAGCTGTTTTCTTACATGTCGCACAAGCATTCGACAAATCTATAAAATTAAATTTTTACTTCTACCATGCACTCAAAAATTACTGGAGTCCTATCTATCTGATTTAGGATAAAATATAATGACTTTGTGACTGAAGAATTTGAAATAAAAGCTGATGTTCCGCAGGGGATTGTCCTTAGACCTACACTATATCTAATTTACACCTCTGATTTGTTTATGTGTAATGAACTGATTTTTTTAGTGTTTGCTGAATACACTGCAATACTCAGTTCTTATGAAAACTCACAAAAAGCATCTGATCAATTACATATTTATCTCCGATGTGTATTCGAGTAAATGGAATGAAAAGTAAACATGTTACATCACCATAACGGTTGCGCCATGGTACATAAGAAATGAGAATATTCATAGGGTCTTAGAAGTACAATTTGTAAGCGACGAGTTTGTAAAACTCATTGAAAACTACATACTCAAGCTAAAGGTTCACCCTGTCTGTTGCAAAGTTTCGCAGAGCCGATTTTCTATCCCATTAATAGTTGGACAATGGAATAACCAATGATCTCGAACTAAAAAAAAAAAACGAAATTAAAAAAAGTTAAATTATTGAGAGAGGACCTTAAATTAGTTCATATTGATTCACAGAATTCATATGAAATAACGAATTAACAATTCTCCTAAAGCAGTTATCATTGGCTTGATGTTGTCGCTGTTGAACAATATTTTAAGAATTTGTAAAAATAAATTTGAATGAATGGTAACGACCCCCATTTTTGTACACTATCCGATTTCGCTAAGATAACTTTACGAAATTTGGCACAAAGTTTATTATTGTAATAACAAAGTAAGAAGATTTGAACGCGTATATATTTTTCATTCCGAAATACAGGACCGGAAAATTTTTCGATATCAATTACTAAAAACTGTAAAAATTAAATACAAAAGATGTTTTCAATTAAAAATTTTTTCAAATCAATGAAATCGATGATTGAATGAATTAATAACTTAAATATGAAATTAAATTATCTTTTTATTTTATTTGTATTTGAATAAACTTTTATTCATTTATTTATTTTTTAGATTTATTAATATTAATTCTAATATTTTCCTTATTTCCATAACGAAATTCAAATAACTTTACTATAGAGTACACAACTAATTCGGTTTTATTCCTATTCTTTAAAAATAAATTTCATAAAATTTTATGAATTTCATTTTCATATTTCATATTCTTGTTATTATTGTTTGTGGTGCTTCTGTTTTTGTTGTTCACTACTCCAGCTAATTAAACAGTTGTCAACACCATAAACTGCAATTGTTTTTCTTAAACTTATTGTTTTTTTTTTTTGCTGCTTTCCCCACTCCCTTTTAAAAGTTCTTCTGAAAAGTTTTCTTTCCTTTTTCTTATTTCCTTTAGAGAGTTCATTGGTAGTGTGTGTTTGTGTGCGCTTTTGAGAAAAAAACCTTGTGTTCATTAAGGTCACTACGGTGTCATTAATCTTATTCAAAATATTATTTTTAATTTTTGCGTGAAGTACATGTTGTTTTTTGTGTAAGTGTTTTGTTTTATTATTTTGTGTTTGGTGAACTTTAAGTTTTAAATTATGAATTAGTTTTAAAAAGTTTTTTATTTTCGTTTATTTCTTTTAGTGAGGTTTTTTAATGAAATTATTTTTTTATTTTTTCTGGTATCATAAACATTTGGTTTTTTTGTTGTTTTATTTCAATTTTATTACTATTTTGAAATTTATATTAAGAATAATTTTAATTAAATATATTTTTTGTTATATGCGCAAATGGTGCCGGTAGTATTGGCCACAGATATTGTGGTTATAGAAATTTTAAATTAATATATTTTTTACATTTAAAAATATTTCTTAATTTGGTTTTGTGTGTCTAGATGAATAGTTTTTTTTTTATGAAAACTATGTATGTACTGTTCAGTTCATACACCACTGTTGATGGAGTGGGTATGCATTTGTGCTGTTGTTTATAGCATTCAAAAATATGGATCTAAGACTCATTTTAAGGCATCTAGTCGGCTTAGAATCATTTTCTGGGTTTAGTTATTGGTCTATGTAAACTGTGCAGAGTGATTCATATGTAAAAAAAAAAAAATAGTAAAACTTACTTCATGCATGCATGAACGAATTGTCCTAAGCAGCATACATTTGCCATACAAATGTATGAGAAATACCTTAATTTGGCTGAAGGGGAACAAGTTTTTACTGAGTTTAAAGCAAAAGTATAAACTTTGTATAGAAGAATTTGTTATATAAGAAATGTTTAGAATATGGAGATTAATAATTTATATAAAAAAGTTAGTAGAATATAATGAGTCATTTGGTCGAAGAATTTACTGAAGGACATAAAATTTGTCATAAAAAAAAAAAAAAAAAAAAAAAAAATAAATTTTCATGAAATTTTAACGAATAGAGATATTTTATTAAAATTTCTGTATTATATGTATAGACGTTATATGTATCGACGTATCAGAAAATTAAAAACATTCCTACTTTTATATATGAAAATACCCAAAATCTGAATTATTAATATATATTTACATTTCTCATTAAAATGACCACCCCTTTCGTTATAAGAAAGCTCCTTAAAGATTTTTTTTGGGTGTTTATCTTATATGGAGTTATATATAAAAATAATTTTAAGTCAATTTAAAACGAAAGAAAAAAC
>MINK01176660.1:0-14965 GCA_001735545.1 Phormia regina | reverse complement strand
TTTGGATTTTTATACCCTACACCACCAAAGGTGTTTATGCAAATATTGTAACGCAGAGAAAAAATCATCCTACACCCACCTTTCGACTCAGAATCATTTTTTGAATCGATTTAACGATGTCCGTCCGTCCGTCCGTCTGGTTGGCTGGATGGCCGGCTGTCCTTGTAAAGCTTGTGCGTAAAGTACAGGTCGCAATTTTAGAGATAATTTGATAAAATTTGGCACATATAACTATTTTGGCACAAGAACGAAGGCTTTTGATTTTGGTCATGATCGGCTCATTATTTCACCTAGCCCCCATACAAATGTTCTCCCGAAATAGAGATTTAGCACTCAAACATACCTTAAAAATTAAATATTTTAATGAAATGTAACATAAATAAGTTCTATGTAAGTGTAAATCTATGTGCCAAATTTCATGAAGATCGGTCCATAATTTACCATAGCTCCCATATCCATATAAGACCCAGTTTCGGGAATCACCAAAAAGTGCAAGTGAATCTTAGAATCGATGTATTATTCTGTATTAGGATTTTTTATTTTTCACTTCATACAGGTCTAGGTCCACAATTTACTCCTTCCCAAATTTTGGTACACATATGCGATGGTGTAGGGTATCGTATGGTCGGGCTTGACTGACTATACCTTCTCCTCTCTTTTTT
Source organism: Phormia regina (assembly GCA_001735545.1). Classification (NCBI taxonomy): domain Eukaryota; kingdom Metazoa; phylum Arthropoda; class Insecta; order Diptera; family Calliphoridae; genus Phormia; species Phormia regina. Next base: position 14,303 of record MINK01176660.1, on the reverse strand, counting down.
TTTTTTTACTTAATAATCCATAGTTACCACCTTTTCCTGAATTAATCACCATTTTCGACCTCTTTTAGCCCAATGTTTGTTAGCACAAAATTTACGAACTATTTCGAAAGTTTTTCTAAACCCTTTTCTTCCAAGAAAAATAGCATTTAATATTTAAATTTTCTTTTCAAAATTCAACTTAATATTTTAAATGACAGCAACACTGACACCAAAATGATACATTGTTACTAATAAGCTAAACTTTTGCTTTATGGCATTTCAAAAAAAAGTAATGACCACATAATAAATTAATTGCCAGATGAATCTTTTCTTAAAATTTTTCTAATTAAAACATTTTTTTCCTCAGATTTTATTATACTTAACTATATTGTCTCTTGCTATAATAAACTAGTGGGTGAAATAATAAATTTTATATTTGTCCAGACATTTTTCAATGACTACATATTATATATTGTTAAGGTATTATTTAACTAGAAATTCCCACCACAATACAAAGAAAAAAATCTCCTCTTACAAAACTATTAGTCATCTAACTAGTATTATCTGTGAATTCTTTGATTTTAATTTGAAATTTATTTTTATAACTTGGTTTAAAAGAAAAATATCAAATAGAAGTCATATATAGAAATAAAATTGTGGTTTTATTTTAATGTTAAATGCATAAGTTTATCTTTAATTTAATTTAATACTCGCTCTCTCTACCACCAAAAGATCTAAACAACAAGTTAAAGAAATATCTAACAAATTTCTAATGAAATTACTATATTTCTTTATAACAAAGATTTTCTAAGAGATTTTGATTTTCTAAGCTTTAGGAAAAATAAACAAACTCTTAAGTTTTAAAGTAGAATGAAAAAAAGAATTAAATAAGAAATAGAATCGATTTGTTGGATATCTAGGAAAATAAATCTATAAGTTTCCCCATAAATGTGATATAAAAAAATGTAGATGACCAAGATGATGACAAAAAGATACTGCTGCCACAAAAAAATGCCTATAATAAAGGTTAACATAGGCTACAGATATTGCTACGGATACATACATTATTTTCTAGATGACTTTAAATGTTAAGATTGTTGTTTTTGTGTTGAAATATTATTGTTTCTTTTTTGTTTTTCTTTACTATTCGCCTTCTTGTTTTTTTTGTTTCTTCACTGGCAATAAATACCTAGAATGAAGAAAGATGTTTTTTGTTTTTTTAAGATGCACCATTTTCTTATTTCGAATTGTCTTATAAATGGGTGCTCAAAATTCAATAGAATTTTTGAACTAAATTATAAAATAGAATTTTGTTTTATTTGTTTTTGTTTTTGTTATAGTATTGTTGCATTATTAGATCTTGATAGAAGAAATCAAAATAAGTTGTTGTGTGTTTTTGTTGTTTTTTGTTCGAAAGATTAACAAAAGATTTCCTAAATGAATACGATTTAATTTATAACAGCGTTTTCTTTGAACCTGAGAAAAAACAATCAACAAGTGTTTTTTTTCTTTCAATGGGATGCTTTAGGAAAAGGGTTTATAAGACAAGTGACCCAGTTATTTCTAAAGAAATATTTATATATTTAACATGTATTTGTTTTTAAAGCAAGTTAAATTTGAAGGCACGTACAAATTGACATATTTATGTCATATTCGTTACTTTTCTGGAGGATTTTAAAATAGAGCCGAATCTCGTCTAGTGTTTGGAAAACGTGTTAAAGGAATAGTGAAACTTTTTTTCAAGTTATGAAATATTTTTGAATTAGGAAATTTAAAATTTTCTACACAGAAAAAAGTCACCAATTAACAAATATATATGAAAATAATTCATTCAATTAAAAATCTTGTTCACATTTGCCCCTCTCAACCAAAAAAATTATATCAATTAACTAAACGTAAAAAAATACAAAACACAAAATTGGTATATAGACACAGAAAAAATTAATCTTCAAATTACTTTTAAATAAAATTACTTAATTAATATTGGTATTGGGAATTTAATTAAATCATTTATTAAAGAATTATTATTTTTTATTACCTAGTCACGACCACCAAAGGGTGTTTGTGGCAATATTGTAACGCAGAGAAAAAAAATTTTCGTACACCCACCTTAAATATAACAGTTTGACTCAGAATCATTTTTGAGTTAAACGATGTCCGTCGTTTGTGTTGGCTGGGCTGGCTGTCATGTAAAGTTGTGCGGCCACAAGTACAGGTCGCAATTTTAGATATAATTTCGATGAAATTTGGTACTATGATTTTTTTTGCTAACAAGGACGAAGCATAATCGTTTATCAAACAATTATCTCTAACACTGCAATCTGTACTTTGGCCGGGCACATGGCCTTTCATGGAGCCAGCCAGCCAACCAAACGACGGAGGGGTTGTACTCAAAAAGTGATTCTCGTCGAACGGTATACATACATTAAGGTGGGTTGGTTACAATATTTGCCCAAACACATAATACCCCAACCACCTATGGTAGTGTAGGATATAAAACCGCAAGTAGTTCTTGAAAATCTCTGTAAAAAATACCCGTAAACTTTTAAGCTATCCCTTTTGGTTTAGAAGATATTCAGATCGAAATAAAGTTTTGTTTAATTTTTAGCTTCCCTTTGTTCTGTTCTAAGCTTGGCGGGCTAATATTGCTGCTATTTTTTATAAATATTTGACACATTTCTTACAAAGTTTTAAATAATATTGTTACAAAATTCATAAAGATTATCATGTCATATATTTTGGTTTTTTACCAAAAAGGTATTAATATTTATTTATTTAAAAGATCTTTAATATTTTTAATTCTTTTCGAAAGATATCTTAGCACAAAGAAGTGTATTTTAAGTCCAGAGAAGCCTAGAGTAAAGGTTTCTACAAAAGCCAAACTTTTCAATTTTTAATTTGGGTTTTGTTCCTATATTTTATGTTTCCAAAAGAAATCTTAACGCATGTAAAGTAAGTCTGGAGAGGCTTGGGGCAAGGGTCTGGCCCCAGCCTTAACTATTTTGAAAAATTTTTTTAAAGTTTTTTTTTTTTTTTTTTAAAATTCTCAAATTTAAATTTGGAATCCGCATAAGATGTATAAGTACATTAAAAACAACTCTATGTAAATAAAATTCCCCATAAAGTATTTTCTGCCAGAAGCCTTTTAGAACGACACTGTGACGACTTCAATGGAAATATTCAATATTTGAAAGAAGTTTTTCCCGAACGGAGATTTTAGGCATTTTGAAACCAAAAAGTGGGAGTTTTTTTAATTCCTAATTTTTAGTACAAGCCTGTCTCTAATATGTCAAAATTTCAAGAGCATAACTTTGTTCGTTTAAATTCTATTTGATTTTAAATCTTAACATTATTTTTCAAATATTTATTTTCGTTTGTTTACCTCAAAGTCTAAAGAAATTTGTCCAAATTAAAATTTTTTTATTAATTATCCATAGACATTTAGGGGGCTATTCTATATAAGATTTCTTTTCTGTCATATAATAAATAAATTAAAAAATATATATACTGAAGATGACCACCTTAGGAGGGAAACCCAATATCCCTCAGATCAGTTAGAAATCTGTTCTCCTCCAAATCAACTCAAAAACACTTTAATTCTAAACTTGATAAATTTTATTCGGATATCGGCAATGGTTCTCAAGTTATAGAATTATTTAAAAAATAGTGATTTGGAACCACTGTGCCTCAAAGCAGAAATCTTTACTTTGTACTACAAAATCTAACCTTATGGCCTGTCCCACGATGTCGAACGTAATATTCTAGTCGACAATTTATATGGAAAACNNTTTAAAATTTTGTTATTGTTTCCCATATATTTTGTCGAACGAATTTTTCGATCGACATTAGAGTGTCCCGAGAATAGCGTTTTTCGAGATTTCGATGTAGGAACTCCCCTCAAATGAAGCGTAAAAATTAGCAGAATATGGGAAAAGTATATAAAACAATTTTGGTACATAAATCGTCACTCTAATATACATTTATATCCTTTGAAGTCTGTACTATAATAAAAAATAAAAGTACTCTTGGTAGATATATTTACTTCTTAGGAATTACGAAGTGGTCTCTAGTCCAGGGTTTCCAAAATAAATAAATACATTTGCAAATACCCGAGATTGACAATAGGATGTGCAGAGATTTAAATATTAGAAATCTCATTACATATTTTAAAGCCATTACTAAAACATGAGATAAAATATACATGTGATAANNNNCTGTAATATAATAGAAATATCTTGACTTTATGGGTTACTGTAACACTGTCTAAGGGTTATAATTAAATAAAAAATAATTTATGTAAAAAATTTACACAATTTGATTTCAATATTTTGTCATATTAAATATATGTAGTAAAAAATTACACAATTGAATTTCAAATATTTGTCATATAATGATTTGGTTTTATCACATTATGATTATCACATTATGATTTTTTGATTATAATTAAGTTGTATAATAATATTATTATTATTATTATTATTATTATTATTATTATTATTATTATTATTATTATTATTCGTAGCTTTAATGTAATAAGAGTTTCTCATAATAAGCTTCAACTTAATCTGAGCATGATCGACAGTTATTAGCGCAAAATAGTTGGGGTAAAAATTTTATAGTTGAAAAAATAAAACCTGAAATTGTATCTTATTTATATTTGCATATATAATAATATTTTAACATTAAAATTCAACAATTGAATCCAACACAAACCATTAAATTAAACTTTAATTCAACAGCATTCTCCCGTAAAAAATATCATCTGTATATGTTCCCAACTGATAAAAAGAAAAAACTACCCAAACTTTATTGACAAAAACCATCCAAAGAATTAATTGCCTTCAACTCTGTATGGACATGTCCTTCATGCATTCTTCTAATGCCTACAAAACTCATGAAAAATGTTACAATTAAAAAGGAATAAAAAATCGTCTACGTATGATTTCAGCTGTCAAAAATTACTCTACCTTCATTGACAAAATATCCAGGTGACTTTTGAAAGTCATATAAAAGCCGCCTTAACAAAATGCTCTTAAACATGTTACAAATCTTTCAGATTTGATTTAATTGTTTCGAAAAAGAGGATAAAAAAACTGTCATAACTTCTCTTTAATTTATGTCATCTTCAGTTAACATAAACCAACAAATTCCATAATAATTTTTGCTTAAAAAATTCTGCAAATTTTTGTCTCAACTTTTTTTTTTTTTTGCTTTTGCTGCTCTACACAAATAACAAAATTCCTTTAAAGCTGAAATAAATAAAAAAAATCAACAAAAATATCTCAAAAACCTTGTTGCATTAAAACAAAATTGCCTTAAGTCTTTTTTTGGTAACCGTAACAAAATACATACATTCATATATCCAAAACGTCATTGCCTAAGTTAAGAGAGAGCCTCGACAACCAGTAAACATCATCAACAGCAACGATGCGTGTGTAAACATTGGTAACAAACAAACAAACGGACACACACACGTACTACATAATACATACTACGAAACACAAACATTTGTGAGAAGCTGCCACAATGCACAAACATCTAGTGTATCCACATGTGGCCATAACAGAGTAAGTGTATAGTGGAGGCCTAAGGCAAATCCACAATTCAAGGCGATACATTGCCAAAGATTGCATATACAATATGAAATGTATGCAGAGAAATAAGAGATACACACAGTTTTTTTTTTTTTTTAGATACGGGAACATATGAATGTATAACTACATAAGACTGTTGTCCAGATAGGATTCTACTCGTATATTTACAATTTGAGACAGATATGTATTATTTCTGTTTTTTGCTCTTAGTGTATGTTACGTTTTTAGTTCAGAGCAACAACAGCAGCAAGCAGCCTTGTCAGTTAAAATAAGTTCGCAAACAAAAAAAAGGAAAGAAATGAAAATAATTCTATGAGGGGATACTACTTGTTGGCTATAAATGAAAGAAAAGTGCGCCTAAATTCAAAGCAATTTAAGAGAAGGTATCCGTGGAGATAAAATTACAAATAATTAAATCAAAGTTTCGTGGAGATTATTATTTATCGAAGAAGTCTAAAGACTAATTCTTCGGTTCTACCGAAAAACTTCTATTTTATAAAAAAGTAACATCTTGGTACTAATATCCTTTATGGATAAATTTATGTGGGTTAATGTGTTTTTCGCCAAACAATTAGGCCATATATGCTAGACATGGTCAATTTTAGACTGAACATCTTAAAATGTAATGTTGTGTTATATTTTGATGTCTTGCACTTATTGTTAAAAGTAACCGGAAATCATTAGTATGTTACGCAATTTATTTGCGGTTAAACCATCCGTACGATAGTGAAATGGATAGTGATATCACTAGGACGACTCGATTAAAGTTTTTCATCAATCCTCGTCCAAAGACAATGCATTTACTGCGCATTAATTCTCCATTTCGGTATCTCCTATACCTGTATGCCACGGAAAGTATATCAGGTCCACCAGAAGGTGTCTTAGCTCAGCTAAAGAGCGTATATTGTCTCGATCTTATAATGAGGGAATTTAGATGTTGGATTGCTGCAATGTTGTCTACATATATGTATATCAATGTTCGAAACGCAGAAATGGAATTTTCTGATACGTTGATTGCAAATACTTTGGAAGATGGATACACGAATCGGATAATCTGAGAGACATGTAAGCGTCCAAGACAGAGTGTCATAAAAAATACCCAAGCCAGTATTCGTCTTCCTTAATATCCTTAAATAATTAATATGCTACCCATTTTTTCCCTGATATGATTCCAATATCAAAGGCTCTATCAAAAATCATTTTCAGTTTCAAATAATCAACCTCCTTTATAAGAGCTGATCTACTTATTACATTCAACATAGTGCCATGACCAAAGCGTTAATGAATAAATTCGTCCGACTCTTTGAGTCTTAGAGCGGAATTGGCTGAGATATTTTTAATTAAAATGTCTGCCATTTGTTTAAAGCAGTGATATGTATCTTGAGGCCTACTGCCCTCCACTATACAAGAGCTCCTTAGGTATGAGTGGATTGTATTATCGTTGTATACATTCAATAGACAATATACGGTCAGATCCCAACTTTCTCTGAAGGTTTTCCAGTATAGAAAGCACATAGTTATTTCTGAATATTACTCTTAGCATTACGTTACCACGAAGACATAGAGTCCTCTTTCGAGAGTTTCAGGGTTATACCTTGAAAACCGAAACCTTAGCAGTTTCTCCTAGTAGAATACCCAGAGCTGATTGCCATAACCTTCCTTGAAAAAAACTCAGATCTAATCTGGAAATAGAAGCTAGGAATTTACTGAAGATTGGAAAGTTAGTACTGATCAGGGTTCATAGGAAAGACGGGTATTCCGTATTGCTTTCCAAGTCGCCACAGAATCTATCCCAAGAGGTCTAAGAGGCCTCCTAGTCTACCTTTTGAAAATATTGGCTGCGACGACTATTGCCCCACTTCACTTAATCTTTCGACCTTTTAGCTATTAATTACCTAAGTCTTGAACATCACCACGATTATCCAGGTTTGCCAGGACTATAGAGAATATTAAGCTCTTTCATAAGAGAGCACAATGTGACCACAAAATTTTGAATCGATTAGGCATCATGTTACTACGATAGGAAAGGTTTGTAATGGTACCAAATCAATAACAAAGTTTTAGTACCAAGAGAGATCAATTCTCCAAATTATCTGGAGCTAAGAGCAGTGGAGAGATATATTGGACTCTTGTGAAAAGAGAACTATAGAGCTCAAAAACCTGTACCAAGTTATTTAAGAAGGATACACCAAAAAAATTACTGAAACAACTATCAGAAATTTACTAAAAAGCCCACGAGATATTCTAAGATTAAATATGAAAATTCTAGTGATTGAGGAGAAATGTGTATAAAAATACTTCCAGTATCCAGTGGGGTCAAACGTAAAATGTTAATATAAAAGAGTTTTAGAGCAGGACTTAACTTTTCAGAAAACAGAGATACGTGTTGTCAAAGTTTATTAACATGATTATGTTAAGTTTTAGTGAAATCGTAACTAAGCCGATTACTTGAATATATTTGATTATTTCGATTTTAAATGGGTTCAAGAAAGTTATCTACAAAATGAGTTCTCAACTGATCATAAACATAAACTTGTGACAACTTCAAAGGATTGTTTGGAGTTGTTTAACCGCAATCCGAATTAGCTTTTATGGCGTTTTGTAACATTGGATCCATTAATGTATTCCGGACACCAAGCAGTAATATATAATATAATAGGTTTCTTAGGTCAACCTGCTGCGAAGAAGGTCAAGGTAAGTTTGTCGGTTTCTTTAAAAAAGGGAAAACAATAAATGTTATATTATGCTGAATTAGTAGACCGATTTAATGAGGATTTAATAAGAAAAGGGCTAAGAAAAAAGTTCTTTTTCATCAAGATAATGCACGGGTGCACATATGTGCAGTCGCAATGGCAATACTCTATGAATTGGTCTACGAATTGGTACGTCATCGGCCATATTCTCCGGATTTAGCCCCTAGTGACTACTTCTTATTTCCAAACTTAATAAAATGGCTCGGTGGAAAGAGATTCAGCACCAACGCTGAAATAATTGATCAAAAAATGCCTGTTTTAGGGACCTCTAAAAATCTTATTTTTAGGAAGGGATACAACAACTGAAGAAACTTTGGACGAATAGTATTGAGTTAAAAGAAGATTATATAGACAAATAAATGTTTATTTTGCCAAAAGTACTCTTTCTCATTCAAAAAGTCACGGACTTATTGACTCGCCCTCATATTAGTTATAGTTTTTAATTCGGGATCCTGGAAAGTCGAAAAATGCTTTCAGCTATCCCGATAAATCAAAAAGTATTTATGCTAAATATGAAACTACTACTACATCACGAGAGTAAACAAAATAACATAAATACAATACAAGCAGAAGCCATATTTTATGAAATACATTTAAAAAATATTTAAATTCTTTTACTTTTTTAAACATTTGAGCTAAAGTATTTTATTATTTAGGTCTCCTTAATAATCGATCAATCAAAAACACTCTCTAAATTTCTAAAAATAACCACTCATTCATCATGTCCACTTAGATATCTGTCCCTGATGTCAGTTTAAAGCTTATGAAGCATATAAAATATAAAACCAAAGCTGACCGAACCGGCCCAACTAAAGAGATTGTCTGTCCATCCGGCAGGTGTGTTTCTCACGCAGTTTTTTTCTTCCTCCAATTTTAGTTTTTGTTTATTTGTTTTTATTTTTTAGTTTTTGTTGTTGTTGTCTTATGTTTTGTTATCATTCTGTCATGAGTTTTTTTTTGCCTTGCAGTTTTTAGCAAAAGTTAAGCCATGCTTTAGCCTTTACCTGTCTCATATATAATCGTAAGTATAAGGTATAAGACAATGTGTTCAAAGTAACATTCATGTATCTGTAACAATTTTTTTGCAGATTTTTTTTGTGCACAATTTTTGTTGTTGTATTTTGTTGCATACATATATCTCAAGGAAGCTAAAGAGTTAAGGTTGGAGGCTGTAGTTTTGTTGCTTTTTCTTTTGCTGTATTCCTATGTGTTTAAAGTTCTAAAGCTAAGTATTATTAAGCACAGATTTTTGTTGTTTAGTATTGCAATTGTATTTGTTTTGTGTGTGTGTGTATATGAGTGTTAAGATGAGGCCTTAGTTAGTTGCCCCATAACAGCGGATGCTTTTGTGAGTTATGTTTAAGCTTTTGAGTTGAGTTTATAACCATTTACCTGTGGGCCAATTTGGTAACCATCTATCTATCCATCCATCCATCTATCTATTCAGCAAATTTAATGCAACCAACCAACCATTCAACCAAACATTGAGTTTTAGGTGAAGACTTTCTGTTTGTTTGTTGGTAAAATGTTCCAGATGATGTTACTGATGATGACGATGTGTTGCTTTGTATGATGGCTGGTTTTGTTGTTTTGTTGTTGCTTTAGTTTTGTTTAGTGTTTAATGTTTGGATTTTGTTGTTACTGTTTAGCTTGTGTAAGTGTATTGTGTATTATGTATAGGTTATGGTGCTACATTACAATTTTATTGTTGCTGAAACCGACTTTTAAACTTTTTAAACAACAGAAGGCCAGTCAGTCATTCACAATCAAAACTACAGATTACTTGTTTTTGTTTTATTTAGTTTTTTTTATACTGTTTGCAACATTTTTTATACAGCAAAATGAAAAAGCCACATGCGGTTCTTACAATTGCATCCACAGCAGCAAAGGTATTAACAACAAAAACAATAAAAAAATCAAAGCCGTTGTTTAGCTTAAAATAACATTATACTGGAATTCACACTGCCAAGCACCTTAGGCTTTGGTTTTCAGATTTTTTACTTGCTTGCTTCAATTCCTGCTGCATTACTCTTGATATTGTCCCTAGAGTATCATCATCTACATGATCTTCCTCACATCATCTTATGGTCTATGAAAAACAAAGTTATGTTTTTTGCTGCTATTTGTATGTGTTTTTTTGGCCTCACTGCTTCCTTTTTAATTGTGTCGTTTTCCTGTATGTTTATTTTTTGTTGTTGTTGTATTGTTTAGTTTAGATTCAGCAGTCCATGTTCTAGGGCAGACAAATACCACCAAGATGATTGTTTTAATATCAAATGTTGGAAAAAAATGCAACAATTATTTAAGTTGATCTAAGCTTAAACAAGGTGTTTCTGTTGCTTTATGTTGTGTTGACGGGGGACAGCTAAGTGAAAAGGATGGATGTTTTTTTTTTCAGTTAAAAAAAAGGGGGAGATATTTACAAACTTAAAATATTTAGTATAATAAAAGAAAATTGATAAAGGAAGAAAATTATACTTCAAAGCTAGTGTTACTTTATTTAGTTCAATTAGTGACTTCTGCTGATTTATAAAATTATAGGATTCTTAATTTATTAACAGTAGATGTTTGATCTAAAGAAAGGATGAAGACTTTCTTCAATTCAATCTGTTTCCATTAAATGTCTGCCGGTTTATCATTTTTCAAAATTTACTTTTAGAATATATACGAAAAGATCTTAAGAATATGCAGTTATNNNATATCTATATATACCCTATAGGGGAAAAGAACTAACACAAACGTGTCACGGATTTGATCCAAATAAAAGTGACAGTGACTGGTTACTGTGGATCTAACAACATTGTATTGAGCTGAACCTAACACGATTTAACATGGACGTTGGCCCCAGGAGGGAGGAAATTCACCTTAATTTAAACCAGTTTTGTGGACAGGTCACCAAATCTAACTCTATAAGGGCATATGCAGTATTATATAAATCCCATAGAAGAGAAAATAGATACTCTAACCACTAACATGTCACGGATGGATTCCAAATGATTGGGAGCTGGTTCTTGTTCTAACACCTTTGTATGGGAAGTTGGACCTGTCCACTTTAAGCATGACGTTTGGCCTAGGGAGGTGAGATTGTTCATCCTTTTTAACCAGTCTTTGGGACAGCGTCACACAGATTAACACCGAAGGGAATTTTCATTACTAATAAATATAATACATTTTGGTAAAAACTTAAATACGAATTTTAGTTATTATTTTTCTATTATTTTTTATTTTAATTTGTATTTATATTTTTTTTGTTTAAAAGTCGATTGGCGGCCACCCGAATCGAAAGTCAGAGTTACTTATTAATTATTTGATGTTTTAATAGTCTTACGCGCTATCACTCAGCCACAGATTGTATATTTCCCGCGTGCTTGCTAATTGCTCAGTATAGCTCTCACTGGTTAAACTAAATTCCCAATGGACTTTGATGACTGTTTGTTTGTCAATTGGTACTCAACTGGTACTGAAGAGATCAAGGTACTATTGCACCTTACATTGCTAACCAATTATCCGCAGGGAGGTCTAGTATACGTTATTCACTTCCAGCCAACAGATTGTTTGCTTGTTGTGTTTTTACCCAATAAGAGCTTGCTAATTGCTTCATTAGCTCTTATTGGGTCAACTGGTTCTTAAGAGCGTGGAAACTTTTGATGACTATTTTTCGTATTCAATTGGTTACTCTAACTTAGGTACTGAGAATACTATTGCAACCAATTTAGTTGCTATACCCAATTTCCCGCAGGGTATATAAAAAGGAGTTAACACATGTTAAAGATGAAAATTAAAGGCTCATAATATTTTATTTAGTTCAGTGTGTTTAACTGACTTAGATACAATTTCATTATCCCACAAGCTGAAGTGAAAGCTAGAGAGACGTAATTTAGACGTAGGTAGGGTTCCCTGCATATAGATCAACTAAGACGGGGATTTTTGAAATTCTAATATTTGGGGGGATAAAATGGTAACTCTAGATAAACACCCAAACTAAAAAGATACCACAAAAAATTTAATAGTTGTCGCTACATGTCTCTTAAAAAATAATCAGGACAGTTGTTTCTGAACTTTTTTAAATCAGCCGTTAAGGAGAGAAAAACGGGGGGTTTTTTAAAAACTGTATTGTTGGTACTTTTTAGTACCTGTGTATCTTTTGAAACCTATCAACATACAGAAAAAATTTTATGTCGTATTCCATAATTTTCAAAAGTTGAGAAATACCAAAATTGTTACTTTATTTAAAGAAATTCAAAACATTAAGAGCGAAGTGGTAAAAATCGTACCTATTTTTGGTACTTTTTTCATAAAACATTTTTTTATATTTACTGAAATATTTATATGAGTATTTTAATATGAAATACCACCACAATTTAGAAATTTATTGGAATACATTTTTTATTACTTCGATAGGTGACAAAGGTACGAAAAAAGGGGCAAAGGCGAGAAATTACATTTAATTCGAACTTAATAATAAATTTTCAATTATATTAACCTTAGAAACATGAAAATAAGAAAATGTAGTCCTATATGCATAAGACTTCACAAAAGTGGAATACGTGGTACTTAAATATTACATGGTCCTGCAGGTAAGAGCTCAAGAGGATGGACTTTGTGGTACTTTTTTCTTCTTTTATTACATTTTCTTTAATATTTAACCTAGAAACATGAAATTAAATAGGCATAGTTCGATGTTGGACAGAATTCACAAAGGGGGACTTTGTGGTACTTTTTCGTTATTCTAATGGTACATTTCGAATTTTCAAAAATTATGAATTTAAAAATTTGAAATTTGGGATTTGTGGCCCTTAGTTAATGAGAATTCATAAGAGGGGAATTGTGGTACTTTTTGTTATTTGAATGGTACTTTTTTAATTTTCTATAATTATAAACTCAGAAAAAGAAATTTGGGTTACGTGGTCCTTAGTTAATGAGAATTCATATGAGGAAATGTGTGGTACTTTTTGAATTTTCTACAATTATTAACTTAGAAACGTGAATTTAAAAACACGTGGTGGTAAGTGAATGATAATCCATAAGAGGAACGTTGTGATACTTTTCTGTTATTTTAATGGAAACATGAAATTATGGATATGTGCTCCTAAATAAATGCGAATTCATAACAAGAGATTTTGTGGTACTTTTTCAATTTTCTACAATTTTTAATTTAGGGAAATGAAAATCTATTAGTAGACTTTGTGGTACTTTTATGATGGTTATTATATCAACGTATTACTTTCAAAAGAATATAAATTTAAATTTAATTAAAATTTAAAGAAAGTTTCTCAAAATAGAAATAAAATTTAATTATGTTTTAAAGTGAGAAAAAATTAAGGAAAAATAAAATTAAGCTACATTTTCTCTCCTAAACGACACCATTTCGATGCCCAAATACCATAAATAGTGTCACCCTAAAACATTTTCTTCAAGGGTGATCAAATATCTCTATTAATCTAGCGTCTTAAAACTTTTTGAAATATGTAATTTAAAAATATTTTTCAATTATTTATAAATTCTCAATAAAACTTTTTTATTTTAATAATCATCATTTTTTCATATTCCACAGAACAATTACAATATAATTTCACAATCCTTAAAAATAGAATTATCCTGAATATAACGAATTGAAAAAATTCTACAAATTTCACAAGCCATAAAACCATATTGTAATATTTAATCCATTTTTTAGCCTTTTGCACAAATTAAGCCAAACAATTATTAAATTATTTTCTCCATTTGTTAAGACAAACCTTTAAAAGCTTTACTCGCATACCTTTTTTTTCGTAGCATAAATGTGGCCTAGTAGTAATTTGGCATTTTTTTATGTTCTAGCTAGATATTTGTGCAATCAGTAGATGAAAACAAAAAAAAGACTATAACTCCGATTGTCTGTATATTCGTACAACAGTAACATGCAATTACTCCAATTTTCATACAATGTTGTCTGGGCAAAAAAAAAAAAAAAGACCAGCAACATCTATAATTTACA
>MINK01176658.1:8562-21724 GCA_001735545.1 Phormia regina | reverse complement strand
GTTAAAATGGAGCTTCAAAAGCTGATCATATTTAAGTCCAAAATGAGCTTCAAAAATCGATCGTATTTAAGTCAAAAGAAAGCTTTAATAATCGATATTATTTAAGTCAAAAAAAAGCTTTAGTAATCCACCTTATTAAGGCTTATAATCGGCTATATTTACATCAAAAATATGCTTCAATAATTGGTATTATTTAAGCCCAAAATAAGTTTTAATAATTGGTCATATTTGAGTCCAAAATGAGCTTAAATACCTGATCGTATTTAAGTCAAAAATTAACTTCCGTAATCGATCACATTTAGTTCAAAAACAAGCTTTAATAATCCATCTTATTTAGGCTTATAATAAGCTCCATTAATCGACCAGATTTAAGTTAAAAATAAGCTTCAATAATTGGTCTTATTTAAGTCCAAAATGAGATTCAGAAATTGATCTTATTTGAGTTCAAAATGAGCTTCAATAGCTTCCGTAATCGATCACGTTTTGATCAAAAATAAGCTTTAATAATCGATCTTTTCAAAGTCAAAATAAGCTTTAATAATCGATCTTATTTAGGCTTATATTAAGCTTAAATAATCGATCATATTTAAGTCAAAAATAAGCTTCAATAATTGGTATTATTTAAGTCGAAAATAAGATTCAATAAATCCAATCATATTTAGGTCGAAAGAAGCTTTATAATAATTGAATCATTTCGAAGTCAAAATAAAACTTAAAAATAACATCTGCATTTAGGTTTAAATTAAGGTTCATTAATCGACCGAGATTTTAAAGCAATAATTCGTTTTATTTAAGTCCACAATAGATTCTATAATTGATCTCATTTAGTTCTAAAGAGCGTTTAACCGCTGATCATATTTAAGTAAAAAATAAAGCTTTAATAAACGAACTTATTTAGCGCTTTATATTAGCTTAAATAATCGATGATATTTAATTCAAAAATAAGCCTTCAATATTGGTTCTTATTAAGTCCAAGAATAAGCTCCAATTTATTATATTAACTATTAAATCTGAAAATAACTTAAACATCGATGATAATTGATATATATTTAACCAAAAAAACTTTAGTTTGGAGTTAATTATGCTTCAAATTAGATTTCAATCACAGGACCTAACTTTCGAAAACATAAAATCATGTAGCACTTCAGCAAAAAATAGTTTTAATGACAAGACCTTGTTAAGGACTGAGTGGCAGTTTTAAATACACTAATATTGCCTTTAGTTGTTAATTGCTCTGTAGTAGCTTTCAGTGTAGAATGAAACGATAGACAAAAATCTCCTGTGGTAAATCAATGCAAGATTTCCTATACACTGTCAAAATTTCGTACGAACAAAATCACATAATTTCGTCTATTACACGATATCAGTAAAAACTTTTTGCTTTTCGGTTATGTTAACTACTTATTTAACTAGTTACTTGGTAAGAAGGTGTTATGAATTTTTGATTATACTATATAAATAAGTACTTTTCAGTAAAAGGACTGATAAAAAATAACAATAATATTTTTTAGGAATTTTAAGATCTTTTGGAGCAGAATGTATCGAAAATTATGCTTAGCTGTGGGAAAATCGATGTCAACTCATTATTGATGTTGAAATTTTAGTGAGTAAAAAATGTAGTTTTAGAATTATAAGATTTTTTTTAATGAATTGAAAATGGCGCTTAACTCAGGAAAAGGTAATATCCAAATTTTGATGACCACGTTCTATTTTTTTTTTTTTTTCAATTTATTAGTTAGTAAAAAATGCATTTCTAGAATTCTAAAATATTTTTGTGTAGTCCATATATATGGTTAAAATGGATCGAAAATGGCGCTTAAATCAGGGAACATTTATAGCAAAACTTTAATATTTAGATTNNNTCTAAAGGATTTATGAAGGACTTTAAGGTGGTATAGAAAATCTTAAAAACTCGGTTTTAACTAAAAATCTCCCTTAGTAAACCTTTTCTATTTTTTCGTGAAAATTTTAAAAATTTTATACTTATGTCCAAGGTAATTAAATTCTTGGTTATGTCATTAAATGTGCGCTCCAAATTGCTTTCTTGCGAACCAAATTTTCAACATGATCTTTGAGTGATTCCATTCAAAACGGACAGCAAATCGGGATTTAATATCTACGATTTTAAACTAAAATTCGCTACATCATTGAATCAGTGGAATTGTTTCCGAACATGAAATTTTCAGACCTAGTTTCTTCCCGATGGGAAATATGACGTTTTAAACAAAGAGAAGAAGGAATAACCATTTTTATGGGATTTAGCACTTTAAAATGGTATTATTCAAATCAAAGAAAAACGGCTGTACAATCACTGAATAGTTGTGGTGATAATGATGTGACCATGTTTTTTTCTGCGTGTACATGGTAGATCTTTAGTTGTTGTTGCATATTATAGACAAAAATAGTAACTTCATAACGTTCAAAGTCAAAGTTGGGGATAAACAAATTAAAACTATTGTAACTCAAAATATCTGTATTTTTAAAATTCTTAAAAAATTATATACGGTTGACATAAATTTTCTCCATATGGATATAAATGGATATTTCAAATTTGAGCCATATTTAGTTAAGAAGTTATGGACAAAAATAAATCCCAAATATTAATAACACCAAAGCTGTAGAAAATAAAAAGCTAAAACAATAAAATTGTAGCTTTAAAACGAAGGAAATTACCTTAAAAATAATATATAATGAGTTACTTTACATCGAAAGTTCAAAGGTCAAAATAAGACTTACAAGAAATAAACCATTATATCTCCAAATACGATAGTTTTAGCTTCTATGTAACAAAATATAAACTAAAATCAAATTTATATAAAATTTTATTTTTTTTTTTTTTTTTAAGTGAATAATTTTTTTTTAATATTTTAAATTTTACATACAAAAAATGTGCTTTTTTCCGTGTTTGACTTCATAACTCCTAAACCAATAGAGGCTCCAACTTATCAATATATATATATTTCTTAAGGATTTTAAAATACCCTTTTTTGAGATATTATGCTCTAATCTTTATATTATCAATTTTGACCTTTGAACTTTCGAAGTATACAAATTTTTTACTTGTCCTTTTAGAGTCCATGAGTTTTTCTATTAACTGTAATAAAAATAAAAATTGTACAATGTATATGTATACCTTAGCAGTTATAAGCAATAAAGTGTGATTACTTTTGGAAAAAATTCAATAGCTTTTTGATTTTTGAAATGTCATATTTTTGGAGCAGGGGAATTCTTCAATAAGAAAATTTGTGATTTGATTAACATTTGTAATAATTAATAAATGTGGCGAATTTCAATGAAATCTGAGATATCAAATGCGAAAATGTATGTCTTTTGTCCGTGTTAATATAAAATCACTCAGAAGATATCGTTTTAATTTTTTAATGCTTTAAAATATAAAACTAATTTTTAAATAAAAGAAATTTAATTTTTTAGTTTATAAATGACGGTCTGGCCATTGATTCCACTAATTTTTTTAAGGCAGATCGGAATCAATTTCCTCCCAGACTTGTTTTTAATTCTTTATTTCACCTTGTCAACAGTCTTTACGCCTTCATTCTGGGCATTATTGCATAAACTTTACGGGCATGTATCCCACAAGTTTCCCATTGGGTTTTAAGTCCGGACTAACAAGTCGGCAGTCCAGCAAGAATGCCATGTCATTGAACCAAGATTTCGATATGCTTAGAAACATGGATGCAGCATGATCTTGTTGGAAAAGCAACTTCATCCATTTTTCGTCCATAAAACAGAGAGAAGCATCTTCCAACAGTTCGTTATAAAATAACTATTCAGTTTTGTCGAAACAAAACAAATTTTCGAGTTGTTCACTGCAGAAAACGCTGCCCAACCATAAACACTGCCACCATCGAACATACGTTTTGACATCCGAACATCGTTTAAATCTCAAATCGGCCCAATAACATGAGTATGAGTCTGGACCCGTCTAAATTAAATTTTTCGTCAGAGAAAATTACTTTTTTTCCAACTCATCTGTTCCAATTTTCATTATTTCTTGCGAATTTAGACGATTTTCTTTATGGTGTTTTTTTTAGCATTGGTTTACATTTCGGCTTTTCCATTTATGTTTCATCGTTTCGTAAAAATGTGTGCAAACGTGGTTTGAAGTCACAGGAAGATCTTAATTTATTCCTTATTTGTGTGGAATTCATTTTGTTGTGGGTTGCTTCTTGTTTTATTAAATTAAGTTGTCTTCTGTTAGTTTTGTATTACCCTTTGTTGATTTTGCGAACTCCATAATTTTGGACCTTTCTTAAAGAAATTTCGTACCACACTTTCCGAGACCCGATTTTACGTCCAATTTCTCTAATTGAGCAATCCTTGGTCGTGAAAAAATTTAATTTAATCTTTTCTTGATCGGACAAAAAAGTTCCCTAGGCATCTAAAGTGAGAAATTTATTGATAAAATAGGAAAAGTTACAGTAAATTGAGATATTACTATTAGAAACGTACCTTTGTTGGAAAAAAAAACTAAAATTGATAAATTTTATGTTTTGGTCACTTTTTTAAAAACAAATTTCCGATGTCCGTTATACGAATCTTCCACTAAAATAGCACCAAGAAATTGATCGCATAATTAAGGCAAACATCAAAAATTAAGAAAAAAAATTTTAACTTTTAAAGTACCGTTAATTGTCTCCCATTAAAATAGTTAAATTTTTGCTTTTGGATGAGACCAAAGATATAACAAAAATACAGAAAATATAAGTGCGTTATAGGAATACGCAACCAGTTGTCTGTTGCGATTTTCCATTCAAATCGAAGATATTAAATCTTTAAATGGGTTTTTGTCCGTTTTAAATATAAAAAAAAAAATCTATAAGAGCTGAAAAAAGGATCTATTTTCATATGAATCCAATTTCACGAAAGGATTAAGTCAGACGATAATTTTGAGAAGGTTATCTAGAATAAAATAACATTGCATTTGAGTTGGGAACATCGATAGTTTTTCATTTGAGGCCACTTAATTAACATAATTGTCAAGTATTACTTTAGAATACAGTTAGATTCATAGATACTATACTCAATAAAGTAGCCCTCTATAATTGGTAATAAATACATATTGGACCTAATTTTACATATTATATAGCACCTATAAATAATTATTTGGAAGCACATATTTAACATAATAACCTTCGCTCTTATATTATAATCCTCTTAAATTTATGATCTTTATGCTCTTTATTTAATTTGAAATTGACACCAGCATTTGCCAGGCATATTTATCTTCGCTTAACAATTTCTATTCAATTAGTAAAAAACAACATTGTTACTAAACTAAAACAAATTCCTAAAGATAATTTTTTCTTGGAATTAATATCAAAATGAAAGAGAAAAAAAAGGTTAGATGAGTAAAAAAAATCGATGAATTGCAACGCCCCATATTTTGGCCCCCTTAAAACCCTAAAAAGATAAATAATAAAAATCCCAAAAAGTTGGGGGGGGGGTTCCCCAATTTAAACTTCATAAACAATGAGAAAAACTAATATTTATAGAATAAAAATTGTGACAAAAATTGAAACCAGCTTAATGAACAAGCCATAATGACCACCTTCAAAAATATAAAATGGTTTGACAATGTAAAATGTATTAAAATATTGCATAAGATTGAAAAAGAAAAAGAGAGAATATTCACAAAGATATTGAACAACAAAAAATAAATAATCATGCAAGTAAGATCAAAATTAAAAAAAAAAAATCTGCGGGATACTACTGTAGCATATTCGCCCAAAAAATATATAATGGAATGTGTAAATATCATTTTATATAAAAGATCTTTACTACGTAAACACGATATGTATGTATTTGCTTAAGAGAATTATGAGGTTCATTATTTAAAACGTGGGTTCTTGTACTCAATATAAATTTATACTCATTACAATTGATAATGTTCGATTAATTTGTTTGGTGGCTGGCTGGGTTACTTTACATTGGGGTTTTGTCATGTCTGTCACAATTCTAACTGACTGACTGACTACGGATTTAAAACTAATTCACAAGACTTACTAAGAAGCTAATATATGATTTGCTCTTTATTATGATCGCGCAATGCTGGGAAAGTGTTTTAAAAGAAAGTTATAGATGCGGGCTGTATTTATGCAGTGATTATTGGAATTAAAGTCTATTCTTTTTTGGTGATATTAATTAACAACGTCATTCTTGTTTTCTTTTTTGTGATCTTTTTTAAAATAATCATTAATTTTGTATATGTCAATGATTGTAAGAAAGTAAATTGTAAATAATTGTTCAATCAGGAAAGTTGCCAAGTTTAAAAGAAAATACGAATGTAGTTCTTTTTATAAAAGTAAAAGCTAATAATGCATCAAAATACTTTTAGTAAAAATTGAATAAAAGAATTAATTTAACAGCGGTATTTTTTTTTTTTTTTATAATAGTGTTAATCCAAAGTTGGTCTCCCTGGATTTTACATTTCGTAATATCAAATATAAGGCTGTAAATTTATTAATTATTGTACAAACTATTTCGCATTCCATAATGAAGTCCCTGATTCGTTATATATAAACTATACAGATCTGCTTGACCAGAAAGGAAACGTTTCCTTCTCTCCGATAGAGTTGAACCATTAAGACGTAGCAAATCCTAGAAAAAAAGTTTTTAACGCAAGATCTAAGTCTAAAAGCAAGCATATCATAAGATATGACGCCGAAAAAATTGAAACCAACAAAGAGGTAATAAAGATTATAAGACTGACCGTTTGATTATTTGTACTTTTGTTGTTATTCCAATTTTAAATTTGGAATAACATTTTTGTTAGGAATACTTAAAATTAAATTTTAACATTTATATAGATTTGTTGATGCTTAATTTAATTTGGCCCTTTTGTCACGTTCGGATTTTTCAATATAAATCCCTCAAAATCTCAAAAATGTCCAAAAAAGCGATTTTTTTAGTTTTTTTGCTGTATTTCGCAAACGATATCGGTAGCAAAAATTTTTATTACCTCAAAAAAATTAAAAAACATCAACTTTGTAAAAATAATTATTTTTAATGCCTATTAAAGATATCATAAAAAGCATAAAATGATTTTTAGGATGACTTTCGCTGTATGATCGATTACGTTTGGCTGTATGTTTAAGACACCAAGGTACCAAGTTATATATTTAATTACATATCCAGTTTTATTATATATTAACATCGAAAAATCGACTTTTTCAAAATTTAAATGCATATGACTTTTGACTCTAAATATTTTGTTAAAAAACTTTTTCTACACAATTTTGTTATTTGTTGTTAATAAAATAAAAGTTATTTAAAAAACATCAAGTAAAATTTGGACCCACTATAGTGAAAAAACTTTACCAAGATAGGCCCAAAACCAAAGATTTTTATTGCCACACTTCAACACACTTTCCTTCTTAATTATTATTATTTTTATCTTTGAAAACAAATATCTCTTAAACTAAAAGAGATAAACCACATTTACAATGTTTTTTGTAGATTTTAACTAGCAGAATCCACTCATGCAAAAATCTTTTAAATCGTTTGAAATATAGAGAATCTGAATCGTTTTAAAATTTTTAAATACCCCTGGTGTCCAATTTAAGGACCCTCTGGACCCATCTCCGTTATGCTTATAACTTCCAAACTTAAAACTTAAGCTCGCCTACACCTCTACTAACACTGTCTGACATTTCATGGAAATCGTACCAGCCATTTGGAAATTTTAAATTTATTTTCATTTTATTTTTGAAACGGGACACTACGAATCATTTGGTTCCGTTTGATGGACATAGAAATTGCGCCACTTCTTCGGGATGAGTTCACAAATCAATTGGACTGAGTGAAGGGTTGGGTGGCTGGACAGCTAAATATGTGGTGGGTATCATGGGGACCCTGTCCACATGCTAGGCAAATATTAGGAACGGCGCAGTCTACTCGAGACCAAAGACATTAACTCCTTTATTTTCTTAATCCCTTCAACACACTTTGAAAAAAATTTCCATACAAATATTTGAAAAACAAAATAATTCACATGAAATACAAAAATAAGGCTCTAAACCTGTTGCTTGGTCCCGACCTTAATTGTGACAGAACAGTTTTTGTTTTTCGCGGCAGGTTCTTGTAATTGTTTGCGATAGGCGATGGGAGGACTCCAAAAACGACATTTATAAGGTAGCTTGTAACCAAGGTATTTGTGACGTCTCTATGAATATTGTTCGAAGCTGCCATATAGAAGGTGCAATCAAAAAGATACTTCACATACCTTGTCCGCGCATATGCGAAGATCTTTCGGGGGAGTCTTCAACTGTGTGATGTCGAAGTTTGGATGCCTAATCCGATTATGTCCCAAAGCGAACTGCTAACTTAATATCACATTGTATTCCATAACCGGATGATCCTTCGTTTCCTCATGTAGATGGTGTAGTGAAAAGGTTTGTAAGCAGCCTGTTACGGTTCTTAAGGCTGTATTTTGGCAGCTTTCTTCCATTTGAAATTTGATACTTACACTTTTTAGAGCAGCTTAACCATCTACTTTTAAAATCCTTAATATTTTGGAATACCTCTTCGGTTCTCTTTCATTCCCATTTAACAAAAAACCAATATCTCTTCATTGTTCTTAGCTTCGGACAATTTAGAGGATTAAACCTCTCTTGGTACGTTATTATTTTGGAAACACTCCAGAGTTTTTTCAAGTAGTGTCGTGATATCAAATAGTGTCAAAAATATGTGGACACATTGTGAGCTCTTTTATGAAAGGAAGACGCTTCTTTTGTAAACATTATTTGATACATATTTCGGAACTTATAGAGTCCACATAACAAAAATCTAGCATCCGTTAGCAGCATAAATCCTGCCAAAATAGGAATTCTTTATGAAATTTCGTCTGCTTTTCGATCCTAAAATTATGTTCAACATATCTTCAAGCATCAGCAACATAAAAATGTTTATAAAGAAGATGCAACAAAATCTGTCATTACATATGTTTTATCATGTCCCTAGAGTAAAGATTAATGGTTCAAAACTAGTCAGGTATCAGCTTCTCAGGGCTAATGGTCGGTCCTAGTTCCGGAACTTTATATGAGAGGCACCTGCACTTTTACATGGTTTTGTCATTGGAGGTGGCTAATTANNGTTCCAAAAGTCTCGATTAATGTAATAAAAATTTTATAAAATAAAAAATATAAAATCAGAAATTGTTTACTTTTTAAACATTTTTTTATTTTTATTTATTTTTATTAGAAATTTTTATCGCGAGTTGCATATTGCGCATTTAAAAAGCATATTTCAAATTGACTCTCCACTGTTTAATAGAGAGTGTGTTTGTGTCAACTGGTTCTAAATTGGAACTTTGATGACAAATTAGCTGTCTGTTGGTACTCTAGTTGAGTTGAGGGACCGGTTCATTAATACAATTGGCACACATTTTCGGCAGGGGCATTATACAGCATGTATGAAATTTAATTTTAATTTCCGTGTCCTATTTTATGCTTTTTCATTTTTTATAGCATTTGGACTTTATATATTTTCCCAATAGTTCAAAACGGTCTGCTTTTTTAACAGATGTGTTAGAAGTTCTTTTCAATATGCTTACAATTTTCTTTGCTTTAAAAATATTTTGTGCCCCTGTTTTCAAATATAGCTTCGGAAAGAAATTATGAGGAAAAATGTGTGTTAAGATTTTTTATGTTTGATCGCACTCTCTAAGCCATAAACCGATCTGGCTGAATTTCAATAGCAAAATTCTCGAAACGATTTCCCATTGTTTGATATATAAAATATATATGTCAGTAATCGGTGAGTTTCATAACGCAATTTCAACCGACACACAGATGGACGGATAAGGTACTATTGTTATAACTTCTTAAAAGGATCCAGAAAATATCAAAAAATATATCTATTTTTTTTTTTAATATTACATTTTTTTCGAATTCAGTGATTAAAGAAATTAAATTTATATCTAGTTTTTGTCCCGAACTGCTGTGCGATTTTCCAATATATAAACAGATTACAAGAGAATCAAATTTATATGTACAGTAGTATATATTCTTGAAACCTTCATTAAAAGTTATAATACAATTCTTAAAATTTTTTTACACAATTTTGTCATCAAAAATGTTACAAATTTTACTTTCTTTTGGGTGAAAGTTCCTAAATAATGTAATTTGATAACTTATTATTAAGATCCCTTTAATAGCACAGTTGTTTCCCTTTCTAAATATAAATTTTGATACATGGGAGTAATAATTGCAAAAACAATACATACATAAGTATGAATGTTAGCAAAAAAAAACAATTGATTGCCTAAAAATTTCGCTTTCTATTGAGAGAGGGAGAGAGAAACCTGTATATAAAAGTGAAATTTGAATTTTCACTTTTTTCCCGAAAAATAAAACAAATAAATTCCTACCCAAAAAAATAGAAAATATCCGGCTGTGTGGAAAAAGAAAACCCAAAACATAAATTTCTTTAGCTAAATTGTAAAGAAAATAAAATAGAGAGGCGTTTACTTTGGTGGTTAACAATAGAATGTGGTTTTCAATAAAAACCCCAAATAGAATAAATAAAAACCATATCGCTATGAAATGATCTAATATTTATGCATTTTTCTCAAATAAGTATTTAAGGTGTTTCAATTGTTAGGAACAAAAAATTAAATGTAGTTCAAAAAATCAATGCAACAATGAGTGAAAGTAGTTTTGTGATTTATTTCCTTAATAATCGAATGATAGATTGAAAGGATACCTATAGTTTCACCTACCGGAAATGGTTTTTACACTCAAATTAAATTGAAAATTTTAAGGATTTTTACGCGTTTTTTTTTTTTTGTGTTTAATTCTATGAAATTTATTTAATTTTATTTGGTTTTTATATATTNTATAGAATTTTTTTNAAATTCTCATATTACTAGTGTTGAATGCAATCATTCGTGTTTTNANNTTTTTTATTTCATTTTGCTTTAATTGTCCTGGATAAAAAGAGCTCTTTATTAATCTATACCTTGTTTAGTGTTGTTAAAAGTATGTATTACATTCTAAATAAGTTTTACTGGAAATTTTTTGAGTCTTGATGATTTAAGAAAATATTCAATCATTTCATAAAATTCGAAAGTGTCTTGCTCTTTCAAAATGATACTTCGGTTATTCATATATATCATATTGAAGTTCATATATATTGTATTGAAGTATGGAGTAATGTGTGCAATCTTTTGCAAAATATTTCAAAAATTCGTTTTTAAATATTGTTTTAGTTTTGACCACTTTTTTTTGAATTTTTAAAATTTTATTTTTATTGTGGCGATAAATATTTTAATGATATGATTTTTGGCACAAGGACGAAGTCTATTGATTTTGGTCATCATCGGCCCATTATTTCACCTAGCCCCCATACAAATGTAAGCATAAATCTATGTGCCAAATTTCATCAAGATCGGTCCATAATTTACCATAGCTACTAGCTCCCATATGAACCACTCTTTCGAAAATCACTTTAACGTGCATAAATCCCACAAAAATGTTAATATTAATTTAATATTCGACACATATAATATCTATATAAGTATAAGTGACCCTGAAAAATGTCATGAAGATCAGTCCATAATTGACCATAGCTCCCATAAAAGACCCAATTTCGGGAAACACCAAAAAGTGCATAAATACATGTGAATGTTAATATCGACGTAATATTTTGTAATAGTATTTTTAATTTTCCACTTAAT
Source organism: Phormia regina (assembly GCA_001735545.1). NCBI lineage: Eukaryota > Metazoa > Arthropoda > Insecta > Diptera > Calliphoridae > Phormia > Phormia regina. The sequence continues at coordinate 10,029 of MINK01176658.1, read as the reverse complement.
ACAAGTATAGGTCCATTATTGGCACCTTCCGGTAAACACAGGCAATGGTGTAGGGTATCATACGGTCGGTCTTGACCGACTATACCTTCTACTCTCGTTTTTTTGCGTTTAGGTTATTTTTGAGGATCTTTAAGTTTTAACAAATTCTTTCATTTATTTATTTTTTCCTCTTGGCGATATATATTTTAATTTTTGAGATTTGTCGAAATTTTTATTTGTTTGATTTTATATTTTTCGTTTTGACAATTTTTCTTCGTTCCGTCGTTTTATTTTCTGATGATTTTTTAACTTTTAGTTTTATTTTTTGTTTTACGTCTGCGATTTTTTTCGGTTTGGCTACTTGTAATGAAATTTGTTGGTTTTTTATTCTAGCTTTTTTTTTATTTAAAATTTTTCTTCTTTTTGGCGTTTTTTCGTTATCGTGATTTTTTCATTTATTGTAATTAATTTTTTGGTTTTGGCGATATATATTTACGTGTGCATTTTTTTCTTTTTGGTGATTATTTTCACTATTACTTTGTGTTTTTTTTATTTTTTTATAATATTATATGGTGATTTCTTATTTTGAAGAAAAATTTTCGATATTTTTTTATTTTCATTTTTAAAGTATTTTCTTTTTGGCGCCAGTTTTTATACTCTTCACCACAGGTGTACGTTTGCAATTTCCTACAATATTCATCTAAGACTCCACAGAGTATATCCAGGATCCAGAATCCTTATTTATAGGAGAGTCGATATAAAAATGTCCGTCTGTCTGTTGAAATCAGTTTATAGAAAACCCCAGCTATCGGATATAAAAGCTTCATTCATCAAATTGTAGGAAATATTCCTCAGAAAACACTAATAAAAATTGTTAAAATGGATTGATAAAAAACTAAGACATTGGCAAAAACCCGAAGATATTCCCAAAAAGCTAGCGACTTTATTTTTCACAAAAAAATCAAAATCTTTCTAGAAATTTTTATCGGCCAAAACGCATTTTTAGATTTTTTGAAGTTCCTATATAAATATTTTTAAAAAATGTCGTTTTTTTTAATCAACCAAATTCGTTAATAAACAAACGAGTTATTTGCCAAAACACAAAAAACATTTATATTAAACATTGTTGTTGTTTTTTGTATAGGCAAGTAGTTCAGTTAGAAACAGCAGTAATATGATGATTAACTGTGTTACTTTTGTTGTTGTTCGTAAATACCAAAGATTTATTTCATTTTGGATTTTTTTTTTTTGCAATTTTTGAGGCTATTTTTCATTTTTGACGATTTTTTGTGTTTGGATTCTTTTTTGTTGTTTTGGTGACATTTTTATTTATTTGATTGTGATGTGTTATTCGAGTTTCTTAAATATTTGACGGATATTTTCATCCTGGATATTTTTTCATTTTACCAATTTTTTTTTGTTTTAAAGATTTTTTAGTTTTGACGTTTTCTGTTTTTTATTTTAAAGAAACGATTTTTATCTTTAGTT
>MINK01176657.1:19326-39380 GCA_001735545.1 Phormia regina | reverse complement strand
AAATTTGTTTCAGTGCCAAAATAATTTTTTTTCCTATTGAAACACACAAAAAAAAAAAAAAACAGCTGAAAAACTAAGTTTTTATCTAACGTTAAAACAAAATTTTTCTTTTTTACTTATTATTGCTCCAAAATAAACATTGTGTAGTTTTTCTTTATTTTTTTTTTACACAAAGTTTTTACTACGTAATTTTTCTTTAAAATTTTATTGTTTTTTTCTTAATTTTTTTTTGGTATTTTTGTTTTTATATGATTGTATTATTAGAGGCCATATGGCAAATAGCCAAATGTTGCTAATATTTTTCTGCTCTGCTCTTATTTTTTTTCTCAAACATTAATAATGAAATTTTTAAGTATGACTGCTAAAAATAATTTCAAGTGTTATCAAAAAAAGCAAATAAAACAATGATCATTTATTTTAACTACTTGGGAGTTCAAGATACTAACTAAAACCAAAAACAACAACCTCTAAAATCGTTAAATGACTTAAATAGAAAAATCTTTTAAAACTACTAATTGTTTTAATTAAAATCAATTAATAATGCCATAAAAAGAATTACATAAAATCTTTATTAAGAAGAAGAAAATTTAAAAACAAATTTGGGAGCAAACAAATATAAACTACGAATATTAATTCAAAAGTGTATATTTGGCGAAGAAACCACAAATATTTAATTAAAACAGAATTCCAAAAAAAAAAAAAAAAAAAAAAAAAAATAGTAAAATTATTATTTACCCATCATATAATTTAAATTGTTTTCATTTCTTGTGATGTAGAAAATAATTCAGTGGTACTTTATGGAATTTCAAATAAGTACTTTAGTAGTAAACATAGTACTATTTCTAATACTTCTTTTTAAAGGTTTTTAGAAATCCATATGAATATTGTACTATAATCTTTAAAAACTATTCACTGCATAAAATTTAAGTTAAATTTTTTTACTCAAAAGGGTAACAAAAAAGGTACCAAAAGGAACCGCTAATAAGAATTTTGTTAACATTTTTTTTCCAAAATTCCTTAATTTTTGAAAAATTTCCTTAATTTTTTAAAAATTTCCTAATAAAAGCAAATTTACCAAAAAATTTACTATAAATAGCAAACTTTAAAAAACAAATTATTACAAATAGCAAACAAAAAATTTACTATAAATAGCAAATTTGTGAAAAATTTTCGTTGAATAGCAAACTTAAGAAAGAATTACTATTAATAGCAAACAAAATATTATAAATAGCAAACCAAAAATTTACTATTTATAGCAAATTTATGAAAAATTTTCGGTAAATAGCAAATTTAAGAAAAAATTACTATAATAACAAATTTAAGAAAAAAATATTATAAATAACAAATTTATAGACGTTTTACTATAAATAGCAAATTTTTGGTAAATTCACTATAAATAGCAAATTTAAGAAATATTTTCTATAAATAGCATACATATGGAAATTTTACTACAAATAGAAAATTTATGGAAAATTTCTTATTAATAGCAAATCCCTGTTCATTTTATGAAGAATTTATTATAAATAGCAAATTTTAGAAAAATTTACTATAAAAAAATCTATAAATAGCAAACTTATAAAATTTCCCTATAAATAACAAATTTATGAACAATTACTATAAATAGAAAATTTAAGAAATATTTACTAAAAATAGTAAAATTACGAAAATGTTAATATTAACATAAAATTTATTGAAATTTTACTACAAATAGCAAATTAATGAAAAATTTACTATAAATAGCAAATTTATGAAAATTTTATTTACTATAAATAGCAAATTTATGAGAATTTTATTTACTATAAATTTATGAAAATTTTACTATAAATAGCATTTTTATTACAATTTTACTATAAATAGCAAATTTATGGAAAATTTTTTATAATAGCTAATTCCTGTTAATGTTATGAAGAATTTACTATAAATAGCAAATTTAAGAAAAATTTACTATAATTAGATAATTTAAGAAAAAATTACTTTAAATAGCAAACTTATAAAAAATCTTCCGATAAATATCAAATTTGCATAAAAATTACTATAAATAGCCAATTCAAAGCAAATTTACTTTAAATAGCCAATTTACTATCAATAGCAGATTAACAAATTTGCAATAAATAGCAAATTTAAGAAAAAATTACTATAAATATCAAACTTACAAAAATTTACTATAAATAGCAAATTTATGAAAAATTTTTGAAAAAAAAAACTAATTTAATTTGTTGTAATTAACTATAAATAACAGATTTTCAATTAATTTACTATAAATTGCAAATTTTAGAAAATTTTACTATAAATAACAAATTTACAAAAAAAAAAATATTTACTAAGAATATCCATGGATTGCAATCTACAAAAAAATACCTAAAAAAAGCCAATTTAAGGTAAATTTATTATAAATAGCAAATTTACAAAAAAATGTCTATCAATAGCAAATTAACAACAAGTTGCCAATAAATAACAAATTTAAGCCAAATTTACTTAAATATCAAATTTAAAAAATATTTACTATAAATAGCAAATAACTAATTTAAGAAAAATTTGCAATAAATACCAAAATTTATAAAATATTTCCGATAAATATCAATTTTACGAAAAAAATTTATTTTAATATAAAATTTATGGAAATTTTATTAAAATTAGCAAATATAAGAAAAATTTACTATAAATAGCAAACTTAAGAAATAATTATTATAAAAAGCAAATTTACAAAAAAATTTTATTTCAATAGCAGATAAACAAAAGATTTACTATCAAAAGCAGATTAACAAATTTTCAATACGTAGCAAATTTAAGAAAAAAATACTATAAATATCAAACTTACAAAAAATTTACTTATAAATAGCAAATTTATGGAAACTAATTAATAGTACATTAAAGAAGAATTTCTTATTGAATTTATGTAGAACTTACTATAAATAGCAAATTTAAGAAAGAAAAAAAATACTATGAATAGCTATAAATAAAAAAGAATCTATTAAGAGCAAATTAATAAAAAATTTCATTTAATAGCAAATTTATGAAAAATTTCATATTAATAGAAAATTGAGGAAAAATATCCTATAAATAGCAATATTAAAAATATTATAAAGATCGTTTTAAGAGAAGTACTTTAATAACAATGAACAAAAAAACGTATAAGAAAAACTCCAACTAATAGTAACAACCAAGGGTTAAAAGTAAGATCAATGTAGCTGTTTTTTAGCTTTAAGTAGTTTCTACCAATTCAAAATTATTTAGAGATTATGTGGATGCCTTTCCCACTATGCTGGAATACGCTTCACTAAAATTATTATTTAAAATGAATTCATACTACGCTAATATATAACCCTTTTTCCAAATATCTGGTTTGCTTAATGTGTACACCAAATATTTTTACGATTCAAACAAGGTAATAAATGATTTGTGAAGACAATTTGTAAAATATTTGTTACAACTATGATCCAATTTCTATTTTGTCTATCAAAATCAATGTAAGATCACACAATGGCAAACAACAGCTGATTAAGTGAATGGTATTAGTTGAAAAAACTTTTTGTCTATTAAAATACATTTTTTTCTGTGCTATTTCCAATATGATGTAAATTACTTAAAAAAAAATAATTATATGCATATATTTAAAGCATTTTTTGTTAAAGTGCATAAAAATTAGCTTGATTTTGATAGACAAAATCAATGTAAAAGTACTAAAAATTTGCCACTTTTAAAAGCAGTAAACTTTTATTAAAAAAGTATTTTTTCACAAATTAGAATTAGAAAACACAGTCAATATATTATTTAAAATCTATTTTTTATTTTATTTATTTTATTATTATTTTTTTTAACATGGAGTTAAAGGTCCTTAAAAAGTTATGTGATTTTAAAAAAAGGATAAAAAATTTAATCACTTATTTTATTCGTAGTAATAAATTTATTTTAAAAATCTATTTATTGGAAAATAATTTTTCTGGATAATATGTATAATAATCTATTATTTCTACTTAAATAAATAGATTTTTTTATTTATAAAAACTATTTGTGACAATAACATGTCTGTCCGTCTGTCTGTCTTTTGAAATTGAACTTTGAAAATAACAAAATAGTAGCTATTTTTAAATACAGCAAACTTTTAGTAAAAAAGTAACATTTTTGTATAGTCGGTCAAGACCGACCATATTATAACCTACACCATTGCCTATGTGTACCAAAATTCGGGAAGGAGCCAGATATGGACCAATGCTTGTATTAAGTGAAAAATTAAAACATAATATTGCAGAATATTAGGTCGATACTAAGATTCACATGTATTTATGCACTTTTTGGATGATTCCCCAAAATGGGTCTTATATGGGAGCTATGGTAAATTATGGACCGATCTTGATGAAATTTGGCACATAAATTTATGCTTACATAAAACTTATTTATGTTAAATTTCATTAAAATATTTTTATATTTTAAGTGTTAAAACTCTTCTCCGGGGAAACATTTGTATGGGGGCTAGGTGAAATAATGGGCCGATCATGACCAAAATCAATAGCTCCCATATGTACCAAAAAAGTCATATGAGCCAAGTTTCATCAAATTATCTCTAAAATTGCGCACAAACTTTAAATGGACAGCCAGCCAACCAGACGGACGGGCGGACGGACGGACATCGTTAAATCGACTCAAAAAGTGTTTTTTTTTTTAGAAAATATATAATAATTCCAATAACTTTTGTCCTTTGCCTTAATATTTTTTCTGCTGCTTCTATTGATGAGCAACTTTTTTTAATTTAAGGGTCTTCAAACTTTCTTTATGAAATTTTATTAAAAAAAAAAGTAATAAATAAACTATGTTACAACAAAATTTAATACACACTTACTGAGAGTAATAACAAATTTAAACCAGTTTTTGATTCTTAAGTTACAACAAATGTTATAAGCCTTAAATTGTGCACAGACTTTTTCGTGCGCATTTCTTATATTGCATATACGTAATTCTTATCAAATCATTGTTTTCCTACAATTTTGGAAACAGTGTACTTGTTTATGTTTCAAATTTTCCAAATACAATAGAAAATGTTTCTAAACAATGTTTCTAGCAACAATGTTCTTTGTTTTTTCTACTTAAACACGTGAATTAGATTATGGTCTACTTTTGTTTTTGAAATTTACCGAAGAAATAAAATAAGAATTTATAAATATTTTTAATTGAAATTCATTCACATGATAAAAAAAAATATATAATAATGAACTTTAATTTACTTTACTGCCGTCTCAAGACACCACCAACAACAATTATATTTATTTAACCAAAAAAAAAAAAATGTTAAATCTAAACAAATATTTCACAAGAAAATAAAATAATCAATAACAAATTATTTATGATACAATTTTAAATAAACGAGTATTGATAAAAAATATATATAAAAAAATACACACGTTTTATAAAAGCTTAAACAGAATTTAAAAAAAAAAAAATTAAAGAAAGAAGTCATTATAAAAAAATATATGCAAATATTTAAGCAAAAATATTTGTATTGAAGCGTGAGAATTTATAAAATTTAATAACGATTAAAAAAAAAAAAGAAAACTAAATTGTTTGAAATATTTTTAAATGGATTTTGAATACATATATGTGTTGTACATTTTGGAGCAAAAAAAAAAAAATGGAAAGACTACGCAAAAAATGTTTATTGAATTTAAAATTTAAAAATGCATACCACAGCTACATAATTTTTAAAATTGAGTATAAATTTAAATAAATGATGAGGGTTAAATAATGTTATTAATTTATGTTCTTTTGGCATTATTATAAAGAGTTTCTTTTTTTTCATATCAAATGTATATAATTGATATTAATTAAATTAGATTACAAAAAAAAATAAAAAATAATAATATTTATTTATTTTATTAAGACCATGATGACCAGACAGAAATTATAAAATTCTTATGATTTTGTTAAAATTAAAATTTAGACAATTTTTAATTAAATAATTTGCTGTGTAGATATAATATAAACTTTTTGTAATAAAAAATGTAACAAGTTTATTTTTAGTTATTCAAATGTTCAAAATATATTTTTATAAGATAATAAGATATCATTGTTATTAGTAAAATATCTTTACTCAGTTGTGAGTCAGTCTATTGATTGCTTTTTTAAATGCATATTTTAGCATTTTTAGGGCATATTTTTCAATTTTTACTGCATATTTAATGCGCATAAAACCCATTGTGGTTTCCCTGGTATTTAGTTACTGAATATTTTATTTTGTTTTAACCAAGGAATCGTAAATTATAAATTTAAGTCAACAAACCATATTTTTCTAAATTTATATTTTGCTTTAAGTTATGGTAAATATTTTTTCTGATGTGGTTATGATGATATGACTTAAATTTATTTTTAATATGATTAAATTATTTCTATGGTCTTTTTATAAATAAATGAAATTACAAAATCTCGAAAGTAAAAAGAAAAATCCCAGCATCAATTGTTATAAATATAATAAAAAACTAATTTAATTAAGGCAAGATGGAACATAAAAACCTTTACAGAAATTTTTAAAATCGATTATTTGAAATTAAAACATCTCGAATCGCTAGATTTGCAAAAACCAGTATCGGTTGGTATCCGGTTGTTACAGACAACGTAATAGAAAAAACTGAAAACGTTCTTATGATTTTTTATAACAACATGGTTTTTGTAGATCAATGTGAACAAATAATATTTATATCAATCAATTTGGAAAACTGAATGTTATGAATGAATATTATTTTTTTTATCGAACTTAGAGATTGAAGAAATCCGGTGTATATTCGAAAAATTTTGAGTTTTCTTTTTAATCCACATCGGAAGATTTCACTAAATTTTTATTTTTATATTTTTTATGTTACTTGTAAATGAGTATTTTGACTAATTTGTGAAAAAAATCATAACTTAAGCATTGATTTTAATCATATATTTCTTGTTTTATTTGCTACAATTTTATTTTTATGATAAGAGAATAAAAATTTGAATTTGTGACACTTTCGAAATTTATTTATTTTTTTTTTTTCAGAAAATGGGATTAATATCTCCACAACTGTTGACCGAATAATTTTTTTTTTTTTGCTTTTTGGAGAACATTTTTTTTCAAATTTTGTATAAAATTTCAATTAAAAACAAATGTTTATATTTCTAAAACTGTTAACTGTATTAATAAGGAATGTAAGAAAAAACTAGAATCAATTCGGAAAGAGATTCCCCGTGCCACAGAGATTTTGTTTGACTTTATAACTCTATGCAATTCATGATCACGAAAAAATCCTGAAAATAAAAGAAAAAGTTGATTTACTGACTGTAGCATCGATGACAAAAAAATGTTTTAAAAATGCTACCTATTTAATTCAAAAAGTAATAGTTTCAAATAAGAACGCTAGAAAAAAATAATGTGAATACTAGCAAAGATAAAGAGGTCAAGAATAATTAAGACTAATATTTAAAAAAAAAAATGCGTTCTGGTCAGAAAATAACGGATGCTGTAGGAATTAAAGCAGATAAAATTAATACTGTCAAACAAATTATTGGTCTAATAGGTGTGGGTACGTTTTATTTATATCAAATGACACAATAAAAAAATTGCACATTTTGCTCTCGTAAATGGTTCCTTTCAATAATTGGAGAGTAATCCTGATCTTGCATCTCATCATTATATGAGAAAAGTATTTAAATTGTATTAAACAAATTGTGCTGATATATACAAAATGGGACCAATTCACCAAACTGTCTAAAATTCAATTCAATTTGACATATCGAGCCATGTTTGTCAATATATCGTAACCGACAATATTTTTGAAATTCGTGTTTTGATTAAAATCTGTAATTAACATCATCTTTTAAAATTTTGTATTTTGTGTTTGTATAGTGTTGTAGTAAAGATGAGTTAAAAAATGGAATTTAAAAGAAGTGGATCCATTCGTACAAAAAGTAACAGAAAACATGAAAACCCGATATTTAGAGTACACCTGCAAATATTAAATATTTTAATAAAAAATTATAATTTTTTAATTTAAAAATAAAATAACAGTCTTTAATAAAACAAAATTTTAAAAATATGAAGCTATTAGTTTAATTTTTATAAGTTGAAATATATGAAATAATTTTCCGTGCATCGATCCTATTACACACAGAAAAAATCGAACACAATCATATAGATAACGATAATATTCCATATCGATTGTGAATCTTCCTCGTATGAGTTCAAATCGAACATTTTTTATTAAAATCATTAACTAAAATTTATATCATTTGGCATCAAATTAGCTTAGCACGCCTTCAGTATCGAATTATTAAATTTCTTTTAATCATAACAGTATCTGTAAATTGTCGCAACCGTTGTGGATTTTGAATTGAATTTATGTGTAAAAATTTCCGTTTCACCGAAACTATTTTAATCAACATTTTCTTATTAATTGTGTGCCACCCTAATTGATAAAGTTTATAATTTTACTTTTATTTTATGTTTTAAAAGTTGTTATAAGTTTAATAAATACTTATTAACTATTATTATTTTTTTTTAAATTGAACAAATTTAATTTAATTATTTTTAATTATATTTTCAGGTAAGTGAAGTTTCTTCCTCATTTCATTTTTAAACAAAATGTAAGTAAAAGTTTAAAATAAAACAATTCTTTTAATGTTTTTTTGGGGATCAAATTTAAAAAGAAACTTTAATCATTATATTGTGATAATGAGGTTAATTAGGATTTAAGTAAATATATATATTTTTTCTATAATTTATAAAGAATTTAAAATTTAAAAATATTGCTTCTCAAACAATATTTAAATAATTAATGAAATTCTTAAATTTACAAAACAGTTTATTAAGCTTAATCGGGTAATAACCTTGAATTATTTCTTGAGCCATTATTAAATGGCCAAGTGTTAAATTAATAAATATTATATCTGACCAAAAAAAAAAATCAAAAATCCCCCTTACTATACCATAAAAACTTAATCAATCTAATAGTCATTTAGACATTTAGATCTAAATTATCTGTTTGTTATTTAAATATACGAATAACAACAAAACAAAAGTTCACACACATCACATCACAATCGGTTTGAGATATTGAGATATTTTTTTTATTTATTTATATGGAACAATCACACTAGAATCTCTGGGGGTGGTAAGAAAATTATTGTATTTTTCAGTTTCCTTTGTATTTGTTGTCTTTAACTTTAAATGGCAATACAGTAGTTTTCCAAATACAATACAATGATTTATTATTATTTTATTTATTTTTTTTTATTTTTGCTTTTGTTTTAAAAGTAGCCTCTGGTGAAGACCGCAGAGACTCAACATGAAAATGTAATTTCAATTGCAATTGCTTTATGGGCAGGACATTAAAGGAGTAAATTAATGAATGCAAAAATAATAATAATAATAATTTAATAATAAAAATATGAAATTCGATTCAAATTTTAGTTGAAATAATATTTAGAATTTTATAAACTAAAGCAGGTTTAAATGTATTCAAATAACAGTTTATGTAGAATATTTGTAATTAGAATTTCAATATAAATTCTTATTAGAATTTTAATTCTATCAGTGTTGCCTGATGAGGGAATTTTTCCTTAAATTATAAATTTCAGCATTTTCGTGGAGAGGAATTTGGGAATTTTGTTTATTGTGTTAGAATTAAATTTCGATAAATGTTGTATTTAAAGAATTGATGAAAATAAAACTTAAAAAAAGAAAAATAGCTTTTTATATAAAAAAAATATATATTTTTATTTTTATAGCAAGTTTTTGTATAGCAGAATTTTAAATTTTATGAAAAATTTTGATTAATTTTAAATTTGTGTTAAAACTATGTGATGTGATGGTTAGCATATTGTTAATGTATGAAAAATGTCATTGACGATAAAATTGCTTTTTTATATATTAGAAATATCACTTGATACATCGATGAAATTTTGGTAGCTAATGTATACTTGATAAAGGTTTACTAACAGAAAGTAAGTAAACATTTGTTATACATTATTTTTTGGTGAATACGGCTGTAAGCCTCTAATTCACTTTTTTTCTCCGGTTCCCGCGAAAAAAAATTTCTCGAAAACATCTTGCCTGATTGAGTTCAAAAAAAAGTCTAATTAAAAGTGTCTCTAAGACATTGTTACATTACTTTTTAAATCGGTGAATAGTTATGGAGATATTTTTGAAAATAAACAATTTGTAAATAAGTATAAGGGTTTTATACCCTACACCACCATAGGTGGGGAGGATATTATGCGTTAGTGCTGGTGTTTGTAACACCCACCTAAGACCCACCTTAATTTATACCAACCGGCTTAGAATCACTTTTTGAGTCGATTTAACGATGTCCGTCCGTCCGTCCGTCTGACCGTCTGTCCGTCCATGTAAACCTTGTAATCAAACTACAGGTCGCAATTTTGAACAAAAATTAATGAAATTTGGCACACTGGTTTCAAATAGTTCAGGGACGAAGCCTATTGAAATTGGTTATGATCGGTCCATTATTTCAACTAGCCCCCATACAAATGTCCTCCCGGAAAAAGGTTTGACGATCATAAATACCTTAAATACAGCAATATTTTAATGAAATTTGGCACATATAAGTTTTATATAAGTTTCAAATCTGTGTGCCGAAAGAAAGAAAGATCGGCTCATAATTGACCATATCTCTCGTATAAAGCCCTTTTCAGAAAATCACTTTATCGGGCATAAATCCCATTATAATGTTAGTATCAAGTTAATATGCGACAAAAATAAGTTTTATATAAATATAAATGATACTATAATATTTTACAAAGATCGATCCGTAATTTACTACAGTTCCCATATAAGGCCATCTTTCGGAAATCAGCTAAAAGTGAATAAATTCATATAAATGATAGCATCGACGCAATATTCTGCATTCTTATGTTTTATTTTACACCTAATATGAATATCAGTCCATATTTGGCTCGAAGTCTAATAAAAGACCCCTGCTCTAATTATAATGTACACAATGGTCTAGGGTATCATATGGTCGGGCTTGGCCGACTATATCTTATGTTTTGTGAATCATGCCTTCATGAATATATGCCTTCATTTATTCTAAGTAAATGTATGTTTATAATTAAAGAATAAAAATTTGAGTTTTCGACATTTTCGAATGTTAAAGATTTAAAAAAAATCTCGCAGTTTTTGATAAAATTTCATTTCTTTCTATTTTTTTCGAAAATAGGGCAAAATATCTCCGTAACTGTTGATCGTTTAAAAAATTAATGTAAGAATGAATGACAATTTTAATTAAAGAATTTGGTATTTTTTTAATATTATCAAACAAGTTGTTTTCGAGATATTCTTCGTTATATGATGCAATTTCCTTTATTTTCCAAATCGCGTTTTAGCAAGAGAATTCAAGGGTAATACTGTATTTTAATTTAAAATTTGAGATTATTGTGAACATCTTGCTCTAGAGGTCATTATACATAATTTTTCTGGCAAAAGAATTATGAAAACAAATTTATATTATATTGCATTATTTTAAATTAATTTTGTTTCCTTCTTTGTTTATCAAAATTTAAAACATTTAACAGAAAATAACCTCTGTTTTCAAATTAATAAATGAATACAAGTTTAACGAAAGTTTAAACTGAACTTAAACCTGACCAATAAAAATAAAACTTTTTATTACAATAAATGAAAAGTTATAAATATTTAATAAAAATTTTTTATTTATAATTAAATTCTTTTAAACCTCTGTTTTTTTGTTTTCATACTCAATGCAATCTCAATTGGAATTGTGTTCTGCCATGAATTATTGCAATTTAATTTTTAGAAAAATAACAACAACAACTATAAAAACACAGACGAATTGAAATAAAATCATGGCAATTCTCGTATCAACAACAACAACAAAGTAATATAAAATTTTGCGCTGATTTTAAACTATTATTGGTTTTATTTAAAGGTTAGATAAATATATTATAAAAACGCAAAAAACAAAAAACAATTACAGAAATTGATTTTATTGACTTTAAAGTTTTTCTAATAAAATTTATTATATTTTAATTGTTAAATAACAATTGTTGGTCTTAAAAAAATATATATAATAAGTAATAAAATATTACATTATTTAAAATTTATGACTTTATAGCTAAAGATAAGCAACTCGATCTTAATTTTCAATTTACCCAACACCCTCTAATATAAAATATTTAACCTAAAATTTCCCACTATTCCCTTAGGCTTTGAAAAAAAAAGAAGAAGGAAATTATAATTTTTATTTTATCCCTTGAAAAATGTGTTACAGAAATTTATTTTGAAAATTTATGGTTGTTTTGTAATTTCCTGTCATTTTTTGTTGTTGTTTTATTTTCTTAGCGTTAAGTATTTTGCAACAAATAAGAGTTTTTTTTTTTTTTTGTATGTTTTCAATCATGTTGTAATAAAATATTATCAACCAAATATTGGTTGTTGTCTTTGTTTTATTTGCAAATATTTACTTTGATTTGTTAATGTGAAGAACGCGGGTGAACCAAAACCAAATTCCCACCCTCAAAAACAAATATATAAATATTTGTTTGAACTTGTTTTTACTGTTAAAGAAATCTATATAGGAAATCATTAGGAATTGCGGCATAAAATCCCATAAAAAAATTATTACAAATAATTAAAGGAAATAATATCAAGGTAGAATATTAAAATACACTACAATCTAAAATCGAATTGGAATATAAATATATAATCAGTTATGTGATGCGAAACGAATTTGAAAACTAAACGATTTTAAATCGATAAAATCATTTTGTTAAAATTTCCTGGAAATTAATTGGCTATTTTACACGTGAACTGTATTATCTAAATTAAAATAAATCTCAGTTGGAAAAATGATATTTGAAATCGATCGAAATTTATCACAAACTTTCAAACCGATTCGATTTAAAAACGATCGATTTTCATCACATTCCTGAATATGATTTTTAAAAATAATAATATAATTATATCTTAACAATACACTCAGGTCTCGTTTTATGCTATAGATGCGTTCACAAAAAAATCGCTACTGTAACTTCATATAAAAAATAATGATTCAAAAATTCTGAAAAACCGCATTAATTCCAATTTTAATTAAAAAATCAAAACAAAATCACATAAAAAAATCAACAAAATATATTTATTTCGTTTACTTAACAATAAAAACAAAAATATGATATTAATTCATTAATTACTAAAAAGACACAAAATGATTCAAAAATAAGCAGAAATGTTCTTTTAAGAAAATTCTGTTAATATATATGATTAATCTGAATAACTGAATAATTGTCTGCATCGCTTTGGAATTGGTGCAACGTCACTTTTATCACTAGATGACATAATCATATTGTCATCATATGGTAAAATATCATTTTCATCACTGGAATTTATCTCGTGAATCTCGGGAATTTTAAAGAGTTTTCAGAGAAAAGAAACAATTTCTTACAAAAAAACGGTAAAAATGCTATAAAAAAACATTTAAAATTTCAAAATAAAAAAAAAAAAAATCGTTCATTTAAGAACCGCATAAATTTGAATCAGCGGAAAACGATGCCTGAGTGTAGTCGAATATAGAATCGAAATCCTTCGTTGATTTTTTTCTTTTTGTTTTAAAATTTAAAACAAAAAACTAATTTATTAATGTTCTCATAAAACAGGTTTAAGTTTTAGCAGGATTAAAACTAAACGTTCGTTTGATGACTGCTGTTGATTGATATAACAAGAGATTTAAATGTCAAACTTTTTTGAGATTTAATGACAGTTTAAATTTCATTATTTCAATAAGACTTAAGTCTAAATTTTAACTAGAATTAAAATTTAGAAATTATGAAATTTAGAAAAAAGTACTCTTTAACCCTGTAAAGTTACACTTTGTCGGAACGATGACACATTTTTAGTAATTTGTGTAGATTTTTTTTTTTTGAAATTGCAATCATCGATTCGACGAAGTTTAACCATTTCGTAATAAAAAGAAAAGTAACCTTTCAGTGTTAAAAGGGTGTATATTTTTTCAAATTAATAAAAACAAAATAAATTTTCTTTCTTCTTAACTCTGTTTTTCTTTTTGTTAATAAAAAATTATATTTTTTTCAGATTAAATAAAATATAAATAAATAAAAAATTTTAAAATAAAAAAATTAACTAAAAATAATATTTTACTTGTATATGAGTATTTTCTCTAATTTGTGAATAAAATCAAAATTTATTCATTGATTTTAAAGAAATATGTATTATATTATTAGAAACAAATTTATTTTTATGACCAAAGAATACAAAATTGAATTTTTGACAATTTCGAATTTTTATGATTTTTTTAATTTTGTATAAAATTTATTTTAACGTAACAGTTGAATGTAAGGAAGACGTAAAAAAATTAATTAGAATTTTCTGATATATTTTTAAATAAAATCACACAACAAGTTTTCGAGATATGCTTCTGTATATAGTGAACCTCCTCAATTTTATAAATCGCGATTAATGACGATTTTTACGAGGGCGGATCAATAAGTCCGTGACTTTTTGAATGAAACACAGTGTTTTTTGCAAAACAAAAATTTATTTTTCAACATAATCTCCTTTTAACTCAATACACTTAGTCCAACGTTTCTCCAGTTTTTGTATCCCTTCCAAAAAAATAGAATTTTTCGAGGTCCTTAAAATACTTTACAAAATACATTTGTTTGATCAATAATTAGAAAAGTGTATTTGAGTGTTTTCCTGTTTTATTGAATCATTAAAATTTACTGGATTCGATTACAGTTCTCCAAACAAGAAGGAAAATAGGTAAAGATCTTCGAAATTTCACTATTTTCTTCAAATTTGGATAAAATGTAAATGTTTCGTTTTATTGTTTTTATTAATACAAAATAAAAAATATTAAATTTCCAAATATTAAAATAAAAATTATTTTATATTCATATCGAGGCCTGATCTCTAAAATATCGTAACTGAAAATATTTTCGAAATTTATTTTTGATGCAAATCTATAATTTGAAATTATTTACATCATTTGACAAATTTTTATCATGGTATCAAGTGCTTTTTCAGATTTATAGGAAATTGTATCTCCTGTAAAGAGTTACGTTCTGCATTTAGGATAGTCAGGGCTCGATATGCACTTACACATGTATGTATTCTAATTTAAAGACTTCCAAATTATTTAACTGCAAAAGTCAAATGTGAAATCTATTCCACTATGATCATCTTTTTAGCTGTAGCGTGTGTACATCATCAATAAAAATGAAACAAAACTTTTAGTTGTAAATATTTAATGTTTTACCACCCTAAATATTTGTGTGTGCAAAAAAAAGCAAAATAATATAAAAATTGGCAAACGAAAATTTATGGATTAATCTCTGTCAAAAGGAGACAAGAACGCCAACAAAAGGAAACATCAACCATGTGAGTTATAAAATAAAACACAAATTTAAACACTTGGCGTTTATTAGTGTCTCTATACACATCAAATAAAATTCAAAATACACACACACACACAGCCAGACAGACAGACATATACATTTACCAAATACTTAATTTTATAATTCACACACACACACATTTACAATATATATTTTATATACATGTACATATATTCCTTAATGACGCTACCACAATTAAGCAAAATATTTAAAATCTCTACCAAATACAAATTTTCTCGGTTCACAATTTGTGTGTTGAACTCAATTGGTTTGTGAGTTAAGATCAATATACTTCCTATATAAGAGCACTTTCCCTTATCAAACTTTTGACTCGTTTACAATTATAAATGTTTTGTGTTTTTTTCTTCTTCTTTTGTTTCTGATTTCTTTTATAGTTGTTGTTTTTGTCAAGATAGTTTTTATATCGAGAAGGGTTTTTTATATATTAATCGTTGATATTATTATCCTCTTTTTCCAATCAACGAAGTGGTAAATGTTGTATACCTACCTGCTCGTTTTTATTGTTGAGGAATTTTTTTTTATGAATTTATAAGTATTTTTATTTTATTTTACCCCATTTAAGTGTTGTAGCTGCTCAATTTGTGTTGAATGAGATTCCTTGAGTTTCTTAATGGATTTTTGTGTTAATGGAATTTCGTGTTTTTTTAAATTTTGTTGTAGTTTTGAAATAAAACTTCATACATTTAAAAATATAATGAATCCTTTAAGAGCGTCACTAGGCTGCCTGTAGGTTAATTTTTATATTTAATGTCTCTTATACGTTTTCATTCATTGCAATTTGTTTGCTCTACCTGTTGTCTATATTTGTTCATTTGTTCCTTGTCAAAAGTCTTATTGTCTTGACAATATTGTATAATTTTATTTTTTATCTTGTTTTATAAATATTTTGTTGCGGTTATTGGATATTTTTCTTCACATTCCATTTGGTATTTAAATACTTACTTTAAATTTATAATATGCCACCATAAAAAAAGATGTGAGTATAATGGGTTGGTTACTCAATGTGAAACATGTTGAAAAAAAAATCATTCTAGATTTTATAGGTGGGTATTGTGGGTTTCGTGAAAGTGTCTGTTAAACGAAGAATAGATCTCGAGGTGTACCACTTAATCTCTCAAATTATATAAGCTCTCTTTGGCAAAATCAGTACATAAACAAATATGTTATAGACCAAAGACTAGTAAAACCAATTGTATTTAGTAACTCTAAAACTCATACTTTTCCAAACATGTACAAGTACTAAATATTATATAAATAATTCGATGATCTTTGTAAACTCGAAAAGATCCGCCAATGTTAACTAAAATAAAATTTCTAATTATTGTAGCACAAACAAATTCGGCCAAGACGAATATAATATTCAAACTTGTTTTAATTTTAATATAGATTTTTTATGTTTTAGCACTTTTTTTAAATCATATTTTATTATTGTTAAGAGAAAAAGATGTGAATGACTTCATTATACTTTTTTTCTCTCTTTTTGACATTTAAGTCATAAAGGATGTTTTGCTATAGAATTTTAAATATTTAAAAAATTTAAGAAACATGTTTTTGAATAACATTTGCAATAAATTCCTTTTTTTATAAACCTTAAGATGAATAACAAATTGTGCGAAAAACAAAATTTACTTCATTATTTGATTTATCCATATCTCAGAAATTAGTTCTCAAAACACTTTCAAATATTTCGAGAGCACACTTATTATTTTGACTGGAAACCATAAGTAAAATATTTTTAGAATAAAAATATATTTTTAGAATAAAAATATTTTTGCACAAAATTCTAAACTCATGCGATTTTGTATCCCCTCTTTTGCTAGTGCAACGCTTTTCTGCAAACAAACTTTTATTAATTTTTTAAGTTTTGGTATGTTTTTTAAAGAAAGATTTGTATTAAAAATAGACTAAATTGGTGTGAATTTATGAATCAATGCTATTGGCAACAAGTACTTTTATCTCTATACCAACAAGAAGAAAAGAATTTCTGAACACCATGAAACTTTGATTACTCCCTATAACAATTCTAAGGATATCCTTCACAGTAAGGAATATTAAACCTCTTTTTGAAATAAATCTGTACCTTTAAAGTGGATGATTAGATCTAGACATAGCAGAAGAGTGTACAATTTTAAGTCTGAAAGGAGTCCCCACTTACCCTTTATGAGTGCAGCTATAAACCATCAATTAATTAATTAATTAATCAAAGATTAATTAATAACAAAATTATAAAAAAAAAAAAAAACAAAAATAGAAAAATTCTCTACTTCATTTTCTTAAGTTCTTAATAATTTCCCTACAAGAAATTTGTGGCAATTACTTCTTAAAGGCATGTTAAGTGCGCAATCAACGACTCGAACGAATTTACAATCTGTGGCTGAGAAGAACGCGGATTCGAGTGCCATTATTAATGAAAAAATATAAAATAAAAATAAATAATAAAAAAAAGTTAATTAAGTAAATATTGTTCTTCAAATTTTTAATATATCGGTCGATTTTCAACATGTTTCCATGGAACAGCTCTGTAGCCTATCATAAGACCGGCTCCAAGGTGATATTTAGTGAAATCCAATTACACACCCATGCAAATATGACACATTCCCCCATAGAAAGTTTGTGAATTTGTAAACGGTCACTAACCTGATAATCTGTCGTGTAACTAGTTCTGAAACGGTTCTTTTTCATCTAAGGTTATGCTGAAGTTTTCAGATTGGGATATAAAGAAAGATAAGAAACTAGAAAAATAGGAAACCATTTGCAAAAACAACTTCACAGAAATTTTTTGCAAAATGGGAAATTTTCGGATTTTTAAAATATTCATCTAGTGACAAAACATTCAAAGAAAAACAGTTTTTTGTGTAGATTACTATATGGTCATAATTCGTTGAAAGCTCTGATCCCTTTGCCTAGCGATACAGAGAATACGTAATACATTCTAAGGTGTCAACATATAGTCCAAAAACTCTACTTTGGTACCGTCAAAATGGAGACAACAAGTCAATCTTCGATTGTACAGTTGTTTATGGTCCTTCGAATCGGATGTCAGCTGACGTTACTATGTAACCAAATCTTTAATAGCGTTAATGAGGGAACAAAAATGTTTATGATAATAAAAGTTTTTTATAAAGAATGAGAGAAACTTTTAAATTATTTATTATTATTTCTTATATTTATTTAATTTTAAATAAAATAATATTATTAATAATCGTTTCCCAAAATGATTATTTTTTTAATAGTCTTACATAAACCCCACAGAACGACAAACAAATAAAAACTCTATATTTAATAATATATTTCTATCCCTCTAAAAGCTATTAAACCTTAAGCCACATATCAACTCCATCTACATAATTCCTAAATAATTTATTTCACTCTTAGATCGTAATCTGTTCAATTTATTTATTTCTTTTATAATTTTTAATGTAAAAATTTCTTATTTTAAGTATCAGGCTATAAAATTTTTAATGTTTTTACTTCTGATTTATACTAAGGAGTGCGATTGAAAAAATCTTAACACACATTTTGCCTCCTAACTTTAATGCCAAGCAATATTTAAAATTTTTTTCGATTTAGTTATCTTTGAAGAATATGTCAAAGACAAGGATGGGGCACGGAAATTAAAATCAAATTACAAATTGCACGACAAAACGTATGAAACTGACAGACTTATTGCAGCTTCCTGAACAAAATTTGTATATTGATGATGCTCAAGGATATGTTAGGATAAGTTAAGTACCTTAAAGCTGTCCAAATTTTCTAGAGTTTCTGGTTTGGCAAGATTTATGCAATTGCGACAAAAGATGCAAGTTTTTTGTTACAGTGGGATTTATAAATACCGAAAAATACAACAAAGAATGTTTATAAAAAAATCTTTTTCCTTTCATAAGTGAGCACAATGGGTCTAAAATTTTTAGTTCAATTTGGCATCAGAATGCTCTGGAGTGGAGAAAGATCTATTCTCTAAATTATCCGGAACTAATCCCAGTGAAGTAAAATTGGACTTTTGTGAAATGAGGATTGAAGAGCACCAAGACTGCTCCAAAAAGTGGCTTTTCTCAAATGAAAGGGTTACCAAAAAAACGGTATACAAGTTCATAAGTAGTAGATAGAAGAATAAAAATTATATTTTTCTATGATCAAAACTCAAAGTAATTGACTTTTATATATGTCAAGATCTTTTTGATCGCACTCCTTATAAATATTTAGCACCAATTTATATTTACTTTTCTTAGTTGCATTAAAAATACATACGTACGGTCATGAATTTATTAACATACAAGTGTAATAAATAAATAAAGTTTTTAACGCATAAAATCCACAATTAACTACAAAAACAATTAAATCAGCGCCAAATAATAATAAACTAAACAAAAGTGCCAACATAAAAAACACACATACATACGCACACAAAAAACAATAAATAAAATTGCAAAAAAGAAATGAAATAAAGAAATTTCAAGAACATTTTACAGCATCAACCATAAACTCTAATAATTACTTACTCAACCAATAATTGTGGCAAGTGGAAAGAAACACTTGCAAGTTGCAACACAAATGCAGCACACGTTCATCACAGTTAATTACAAAGATGATGAGATGAGTTTAGTGGATTGTACAAGAAGTAAGTTGATGGTTGT